>WHVE01000068.1:0-301973 GCA_015178995.1 Trichophaea hybrida | reverse complement strand
TTGAATAAGGACGGGATGGACGGCCTTGGCGCCGTCCCGTCCGTCCTGGAGGAATCTCAGACGGACGGGACGGTTGAGAATACTGTTCGTGATGACCTTCGTTCGTTGAGCATCTATATTCCTCTCTCACCCTCTCCCTTCGCTCCTCGATCTAACCGCCCATGCTAGCATCCACACTGGACCAATCAACTTGCTTGCGTCAAGCCAAGACATGGATGAAGCAAAATTATTGGCCGCAGTTTCAATAGGGGCGGCGAAGCCGCCTCCCTAGCTATTACAGTCTAGAACTCTTGTGATTATGCACCATTGCATATTCTTGTATCTTTATAGACGTCTCAGGTCCTCATATATACACGACCTGATACATATATACAACATTGACTCTGCAATCCGAGATGAGTGATAGCAGATCACATCCTAATCAGGAGAATCGCGAGTGATCGTACATAACCCCCACTGTGAACTTGTTAGGTGTAACATCAATGATGTCATTGGGGACAAAGATATTGCCAGATGTGTTGAGCGAGATCTTTGTTGCAAAAGCGACTGCAACAACCCTATCTGAATTCAAAAACAAAAGGAATTGGCTCAAGACGTTTAACAATGTCCTCAAACTCCTTATCGACATTGATGAATCTATTCGACATCCTAATCCCTTGTTGACAAAGAAATGGACGGCAATGAGACTGTTCAGAGGCATCAACCGCAGCCCAAGAAAATCGCCAAGCTTGAGCGTGAGAATGCCGAAATGAAGCACATCAACGACAAGTATGTCAAAGCACAGAAGAATCATATCGCCCCTGAGGAATGCAAGCACACGTCTCATACCGACATGTCCAATGAAGGAATTATTGGAGCGGTTTGTTGAGTTCGTCATCACGTGGTTTGGGTTAGGTTTTAGCGCTGAGCCGCTTGCATTTAAGTTCTTGTGTACGTGACATTTAGACAATCAACCGTTCAGTCAAGGAAAAAGGTTCGGTACAACAGGAATTGTATGTTGAAATTGCTGGTCTGGCCCTCATACCACCAAGCAGTGTCGAAATCCTACTCCCAGTTGGGATGATCGTACAGCTCTCTGCATTCAGAACGGATAAGGCGCCTCAGATCTACCAAGAAGCTCACGAGAGAGCATCCCGAAAAAATGACAATGTTATGTCCATCTTGAGCCGCAACGAGTCACTCTCCTCCGTGGATGCTCTTCCTGAATCAGTTGTGATAGAACAATATAAATATCGGAGTGTGATTTGATAGGAAATAATTGTTTCTGTGTATCTAGCCCCGGGAATTGATTCTTTCTTTTAATTATCCTGAATTGTCACGTTCCCGAAGAAATTCATTTTCGCATGATAAAATAATGGCTTCGTGAATTCATTAGGTCATAATCATAAAAAGAAATCCTTGAAAAACAGTAAAGACGTTCCACACGCTGACTATCCCACAACAGTTATGACACTATATTTATAAATTTTGATCATTGTCAGATGTTGGATGGAGACTCGTACAACTCGTTATAGCGGCTGGATGGATAATATAACCAATCGTTAGTTTGCGTTTCATATTTTTTGGTATTTCTTTTTGCTTTACGAAAAGTTACCTTTGAACACGCCGTGGTATCTTTTTTTCGGAGTCATTACCAGCCGCTTCTTCACCTACGTCGTTTTGGCATAAGCCGGATGCCGAAGCGCCAATTTCCAAGTCTTCGTGGGACCCAGGGTCGATGTCAGGGAAGAGCTCAGCAGCAAGAACTGTATGGCCACAGTCGGACGCAACAAAATGAGGTGTAACGCCTCTAAGATCGGCAATATCCTTCTTTGCGCCGTATTTCAGGAGTAGCTTGGCAACCTCGTGATGACCATTTGCTGCAGCCCAATGCAATGCACTCCAACCGTCTCTCTCCTGCTTATTGGTATCGGCACCAGCATCCAGCAACTTTTGTATTGCCTCCAATGAACCCATCTCCGAAGCCCAGACCAATGGTGTATCGTCCATATCTGCAGTTATATTCGGGTCGATACCTGACTTCAGGGCTTCGTCTATGAGCCATCCGATGTTGAAGTAAGCTGCGAGGTGAAGTTTTGTACATCCCACGGCAAACCATGGTAACTGCTTATCGACAACGAACAACCTCAGGACAAAGTAGTCTACCAACGGGGTATTATAAAAAAATTCTCCGACAAGCGCAAGCAGTTTCTGTGAAGGATTTGATGCTAACATAAGATGATGTCCCAAAGCACTAAACGCATATCTCATGAATGGGCAGTGAGAAAAACAATTTTTCGCAGGAATCATCATCCCGGAAGCGTAGGCTGGAGATCCCGTTTCCATTATTGGCAAAAGCACCTGTAAACATGTTTCTGCGAGCAAGCCATTCGCTTCCGACAGGTCGGCCATGAAATCTTGTATGTAACGCATGTTGGTCGCCCGCCCAAAAGTCGCCCATATAAACTCTCTGACAGTGTGATGAACAACCTCGACGGTTCCTTTTTTATCAATAACCACTAGTCCTCCAAATAGAGTGTTTATGTCGCCGGCAAAGTCGTGCCACTCTGAGATGCCCAATTCTAGGCAGACGGCGTACTGCAGTTCCATAATGTGCAAAGGTCTCTTGGCGAACACTACCCATCGTAGAGTGACCCACACGTCTCTACGATTGATGTCTATCAGCTTCTCCACGAAAGCACTGTACATGTTGGAAAGTGACCGCGGCAGCGAAGTGAGTTTTCGGAGCAACGCCTGGTTGGTTAGAGGTTGGTCTCTCCGCTCCAGCTCTTGGAGAACGAATAATACCCAGAGGAACATTCCCCTCGAGTGCCTTTTAAGAAAGTCACTAATTTGGATCTCAACATGAAGAGGTAAGGATTTTCGTTCTGAAAGCTGGTGGACTCTGAAATGAATAAACGATTCCATATCCCCTGCAGTACAGTGGGCCGACATCTTGATAGTGTGATGGTTGAAAAATGACGTATTGATGTGCTCGCTAACATTTGTTCGACTAGTGGTCAGAACTTTCAAAATCGGACATGCACACATCTCCCTCTGTGAGTGAAATGTTTCGACGAGCCTGAGAATGTTCCGACACAGCGGATCAAGCATTGACGCTTCGCATTCGTCGAGCGCATCGACAATGAGGATTACCATTACGCCATTGGGAACCTTCCGCAGCATGTCAAGTAAAATCGTCCATAAAGACTCCCAGCTCCGAAGAGAGCACTGATTACGCGTGTGAAGACTTAAGAGACATTCTCCGAGACAAGAATGTTGTCGAATGAGTTGACTTATGATGGTTTTCAAAAATGTTGTTGCCATTCCATCCACCCTGCCCTTGAAGAAAAACCATAAAATAGTTGGTCTGGTGTCCGGAGGGGGCACCATTTGACTCTCCGAAGAAGCACCGTCCCCTGGTAGCAGAATGCCATAGGATTTCAATATGTTGGCAACAGTGCTGGTTTTGCCACAGCCGGGACCGCCGAATATAGATAATAATATTGTCTCTTTGCTCGCCTCCCAGTTTTTGTATTCATCGCTGACAAAGATCCATCGACAATAACTTTCTGTATCGCAGGTGATATTCCAGACAAGGAATCTTTGATCAACACCGCCTAAGGTGTTGATACACTCTATTTTACTAGTCAGCACGTGACTTGTATAGTGCAGTCACTATAATATACCTCCTAGTTTTGTTGCTGCATCATGCAACGCTGACTCAGTGGGCTGTGCAAAAGCCTCGGTATGTGCCGAAGATTTCCCGTCAGGTAAAGATTTCTTGAGCGCAAAAGCCGCAAGTTTCTTCATACAGTCTGCGACATCTCGGAATTCTCGGCCATCGGATGCAAATTTGCACATATTCGAGTGGTCTCCATCAACCGGCAGAATACTCTCTCGTTGACTAGCAAGGCCAAATGCTGATGATTCCCGGTCAACTACCATCTATATTTAATTCAGTGTTAATTGGGCGCATGGTTGATGGCTGGATGAGAAAATTCAGAGTACTGACCATTCCGAGCGGCATTCCAAATAACCTCCGCTTCTTGGTTTCGAAAAACGAAACAATTTGATAATCTTCCAGCTGGGATCGAAATGCTTCGTCCGCTTGTTTTGTCAACACAGATGACTTTTCTAAGGCGAATAAAATGTTATTGCTGGAAGAGCCGGAAAGACACCTAGCAATTCTAGCCGCAATCTGATGGGTGTCAGTAGCTTTTTCAACCCTAGACCGATGAACTGGAACAGAACCTTTCCGAAGGAAACACCATTTCCTCCTCGATGTGGAGTACCGAAAAACATAAGACCTTTTGTTGCATCTTTGATAGTTCCGTATACCAGCCGATTGTGCTGCGCTTTGATTAAAGCCTGCATCCCTGTAAGCAACTTCTTGGCAAGAATATAGAGATTGAAAATGCCTACTTGTTTCACAATAATTCCGCCCAAGCTATGTGAGACGAATATCAACGGCCGTACTCCATTGACGGGTGCCTACAAATTATCAGTTCCGATGTGTCTCATGCTCGGATGTGCCGACCTGAAAGGTCTTGTATCTAGCTAGCAATGTTTCCGCATGGTCCTGATTAGATGTCAGTATATAGTGTCCCAGTCGTTGGATAGATTGGTGTTTCATAGCACGTATTACCTCGATACCGGCGCTACTTGAATTGAAACCAACGTTTGAGTTGTATTCAAAAAGCATTATTCGCGCCTCCGGAACATGGTTAGGGAGAAGATCTCGGGGCCAAAGAATTCCGTTATCGTGAGTCCACGTCATATGTGCATGGTTGTTCCGATCCATGGGGTTCAAACCGTGAACGAATAATATACTATCGTGTCGATTCACACGGCGCTTAGTTTTGTCAAAGCTTTCAGTTGAAGGGTATACTAACTCCAGTTGGAGTGCTGACTCCGGCGGATCGTACACCAAACTCAAAGATGAACTCTAAAAGTTGGCTGTCAAACTCACAACCTATAAGCCCAGCAAGATCTTGAGCATACCATATTAACTCCAGGTACGGGTACCCAGTTATCGTTTCGTCGTGGTGGGCTCTGGGTACAGATGATGCGACCAGCTGGCGATGAGTCGTAGTGGATCTTTGCGGCTGAAAACTCACTGCATGCGGTAGGAATGCCGCACGGAATCGCCGATCTTAAGTACAATAAAAAAAGAAAGTTAGGATTGTTATGATATCGGCGCTAGTAGGGCCGACAGAACCTTGTGATTCAAACCAGCGTTCTCGGGGCCGCTTGTCACTCTACATACATGTACGTGCGGAGTGCCTTACACTCTAATTAAAAACACAAAGCTCGGGAAGGCGAGACAGAACTGCAGAAATAATAATTTAACTCAGCGGTAACGCAATATACCGATTTGCTAAATCTGGACTATACATATCACGAACGATATGGAAAACACTTCGCCAACAAAACGAAATAACTAGACTACATATTTACATAACATGGATCCTGTCCGACTTCTTGCAAAGTCTGCGCATTTGCAATCTTTGCGTAAAGAATCTTCGCAAATATAATAAAACAAAAATATATATAAACCATATAAAAAAAAATATTAATACCCGACGCATGTCGCCTTCCTGCTCGCGAGGAGGCGAAAGATCCATGGGATAATTCCTCATACAGTCAGTATCATCGCAAATATATTCTCGGAGTCTGACCTTTCGTATGTCCGTGCTGGGGACTTTCAGGATACTGATTGACCCAGATTTTGAACTGTCGTATTTCTTCCGGACGCTTTCAAATACCGCTCCATTTCAAGATCACGATGTTGATTCCAGTACGTGTGAGATGAGACAGACTCCGAAGGGCTTTCCTAAAACCGATCAATATTGTAATCCAACCGATTATTCCCATATGCATTAAATCCGGTAGGCTTTGGCCAATTCCTACTCACGATCTGACCCCTATAAGTCCCAACCGAGGCAGATTCCAAATATCCACTCCCATAGCAACCGTTCACCCCAACCCCTCCCGCATCCCCGACCTTCCTGGCCGCCAGATTCAATCCCTGCCACGTCAACTTTGCTGTGCCACCATATAGCTCCTGCAGTAACCCCACCGGAACGACAAACGCTTGATTGAGTTGGATATAACTGTCTTCCCGCCGATGGCGCTAACGGCAATCCTATTCTTGAAACGTCCAGTCTCTTCCCCGTATCTGGGTGCAGATCTGCTGGAGAGAGTGGAAGATACTGTAGTCTTCGAGGGCGCACGGGGGGTGTGGATATTTGTCAAGTATAGTTGTAGAACGAAACGATGTTATCTATGCTGATCAGATTATTCACCTATACTGAAGAGTGATACAAACAAGTCAAACATGACTACCAGAGTGCTGCCGTATGACAATGAGGACTAGGTGGATGAGGTAGCCGGGGGTAATGGTGTTGGTATGATCGGCGGGGAGCCATTGGATGGTGCCAGGGTCAAGGTTGTGAACGGTGTTGGTTCGTGTAGGGAAATGCAAAGCATGACTGGGGAGGAGGAATGGGTTTCCGCCGCGGGAATGAAGGCGCTCATATGCTTGCGTTACTGAAGTGAATCGCAAGAATAACCGCCGAAGTATGTACGCAGCTATGACTCGGGAGTGCCTGGAAATGGAGACGCTTATACTGTGCCCACCCCCCTGTGCGCAATCCTTCCAGTGCTTGATTGAATCGGTTTGATTGCATTTCGTAAACTTTCAGTTCAAGGCATATCAATGGTCTAGGTGGGCGACAACCTATAGCTTCCTAACTGCAAATATTCCCGCGCGAAAGGTCAAATGAAAAATAAAAAGGTCAAAGTCAAAGAATAAAAAAAATCGGTAAATAGATAGATAAGGTAGTTAAATATAACGATAAGCTGTTCTTAGATCTCTCTAAAGGTTGTGGTTGTAGTTGTGGTAGAAGCGGGTGGTTGACAAAAAGAGTGAAATGGCGGTGGTGTCGAGGCAGTGGTGTGACAAAAGTGGTGAAATGGCTGCCCAGTACATCGCGAAACCCGAACGTACTTTGAAAGACCCTGATAGCGCCATGTACTCTCCGGCTTTCACTGCACTTTCCAGCTTTCACATGGCTTTCTGGCTTTCACACGGTGCTGCAGAGCCAAATAAGGCTGGTGTGTTGCAGTGTTCTCAACCGTCCCGCCCGTCCGAGATTCCTCCAGGACGGATGGGACAGCGCCAAGGCCGTCCGTCCCGTCCTTACTCAAGACGGACGGAATGTCGGCCGTCATCAACCGTCGTCAGGCAGTTACTGTGTATCTTTAGACGAAACCCAATCAAGCCCGATAATATTATACAGGCTTCGAAATGTATGAAATCCTAGGTGCTTGTTTTGTTTTTATTTTAATCATACTGTATTCACTCTATTTAGAGTATGACAGACCCTCAATCCCCGACGCCTCCGGGCAAGCCGGCTAGATGGCGAAGCTCCGCAACTGCTACCCGTCATTCTTGTTCTCTTCCTCTACATTTGCTCATTGTCCTCGCTATTCTCATTCCTACCGACATTTCCGCTCTTGCTCTCATCTTCTCCTTCGCTTTTCTCTTGCTTTCCTCATCCTTCTTTGTCTCTTCGTAGGAACCTTCATCCTCATACACAGAGTTATATCGGCTATTGGCTGAATGCCCTCATGTTTTGTCCCAACTGCGCGTTGCATTTTTTTGTGATCTCTAAGCAGCTGGCTTAGCTTCGGGAGTGATGCTCGGCATCGAGCTGCGAATTTGATACTCGGCTTCGCTTCCTATATATAGTTATATGCTTGTCTTTCTCTCTCTTTGTTCTTTAGACGATCACTTTTGTACGATAGGCAAGTCAATATCTCTATTTGTACTTGGTTGATCTCAACATGGTGCGACATCGCAACCAGTATTTGTGCAATCTGCATCGCCATGACGTCCATGGCATTGAAGTGTACAGTCGATCGCAGACTTGAAGCATTTACTATTCAATTGTTGAGACCAATCAAAGGAGAGAGACAAAATATCATTGAACCATCTATCGTATAAAGAGAGAATAAGATAGACATCAACAATAAACGGATTCATACCAAGAACGAAGTACTAATCATGCCCGAGAGCTACAGAGAATTAGGCACCGTTCGAAGCCCGGAGCTCACGCGGAGATAGGCACCGCACGAAGCCCAAGGCTTTACAGAGAATTAGGAGCCGTACCAAGGTTGAGGCTTGGTGACGTAGATGACCTAAATATATATTCAACGGGTATTATTGATATGGCACTGCGCGAACTAACTGGTCAGCCTGTTCTAGTCCATTCACGGAGGCGGTTCCTCCGCGGAGTACCTAGTCAGCTCACGGAGTCCGTCAAATTTTTCATATACTCTGCTCTGCACGCATTTATGTGCACGTGCTGACATATACGTACACTCTGCTGGCTCTATCCAGTTGATTTCAATCTGCGCAACCGCGTACGTTCAGCGCAGCATAATTGAGTACATTCAAGATGTAAAGGCAATTGCACTAACTTACTGTTTGTTGCAAGTGTTTCAAAGCACAAGCCGAGTGCACACTTCATTGCCATGGCCGTGTTGAGAGCAAATCAGAGGGAAAGAACAAACGTATTGAATTGTCTCAGGTACATAGAAAAGAAAGAGAAAGACTATATATAAGGGCAGGCATCATGCCCGGTACGTGCAATCCCAGGGGCTGACCCGGAGTCATATCATACCCGAAGCCGAGCATCTGAAGCCGGATGTCGTGCTGAAGTCCGAGTGGATGGCCGGTGCTCTCGGCTTAGTGTCCGAGAAGCCTCCGGCCACATCTCCGAATGACGTCGAGAGTCTTCGGGCTAAACCCCGAGAAGTGACATCAGTCAATTACCATCAACAGGCCGAGATGATGGTGTGCAGTGCATAAATACTGGAGCTTCTGCTGCGCCATCAGGTACTTTCAATCTCGAACGAAATACAAGATCAGCTCCACCGAATCGAAGTCTCAATCAAAAAACGCCGTCGAGCGAATACACAAGGAGATGCTTGCGCGCATACTAATCCCACATCTGCGGAGGATACTGCCAATAAGAGAGTGATTTGACAGAACTGGATACTGAGTATGAGGAGGTTCTCGAGGAGGAAGAGGTCACCGGGGAGGAAGAGGAGGAAGATCAGCCGGTTTCAAACGATGACATGGAGCACAGTCTAATTGTAGTTCCGTCAGGACGTCCCAGACGCATCGGATAGTAGGGAATACGATGATGTATAGAGTATATGATTCAGCTTGGCTGAGGGCTACTGGAAGCGAATTGGTGGGCGGGGCCTGACGGATGGCTGGCGGCGGCCGAAGGTAAACCCTGAGTTTAAGTTTGAGCTTAAGTTTGAATTTGGGTTAGAGACAGAGCGGGAAGAAGTCAGGAGCGAAGAGAGGAGTATATAGGAGGAGCAGAGGGGCAGAGGTTGGACAAGCAGCGCCTTCAGCATCAACCCACCCACTCGCACCATGTATATATTGTGTTTTTTTAAGTTCTTTGTTTTTGACTCTACACCCAGTAAAGGGGGTCCGGCCTAGAATGAGAGAGTCTAGGCGGAGTGGCGGCCACAGCGGTGGCCTCCACTCCTCCGAGGCGGTAACCTTGTTTATGCTTCGTTTACTATTTCGTTTCGGTTTACCCTTTCAGTGTCCGTTTTTGTTCTGCAATTGTTTGTATATGACTGTGAATGTAAAAAGGAAGAGCGAGCCCACTAGTGATAATTTTTCATTGACTCCACGAACGAACTAGTCAGTTCACGGAGGTGGGGTACGGACTCCGTGAACGGACGGCTCGTTCACGGAAGGTGGGCCTCCGTGAACTGACTAGGTACTCCGCGGAGGAACCGCCTGCGTGAATGGACTAGAACAGAAGACGAGGATGAGCAGGACACAAATGGGGAAGAAATTGGGAATTGACCACAGAACAGTACATAATGTAAGTGTAATGCTTATACAAATACGTATGGAATTGCAACTAATGTATTCAATTATAAGATCTACCAAAGAACACAAATAAATGGAACTCCATCCAACTGCCATCGTACCGGTAGACCACCTATCTTCAATGATGCCGAGAAACAGCGATTAGTAGCTTTTGTTACACGCGATGCGAAGACATGTCGTTTGAGCTGGGATGCTATCTGTATAGAGATGGGATACGCTTGCTCTTCAAGAACAATAAAAAATGTATTAGAGTCGATGGGTTGTATTTTGCATGTTACATATATACATCTCTGTAATTGGACAAATACTCGCAGACTTAATTAAATCGAGCTTTTGTCATTTTTGTCAGTGCAGCCATGACTGCGTGAAGTGACTGGTCAGTTCATGCAGCCCAATTACTCTATGGGTTGACCGGTCACTCCACCGACTAACATCCTCCGTGAACTGACTAGAACATTTGGTGCAAGTACAGATGACAATTAAAAGTGACGGGGCGCGCCAGCATCCACAGCCCGTGAATGTCCTCCCCACCAACGCCAGTGAACGGTTAAATTTAAAGAGAAGATGGATAACACCCTCTGGTACTTGGATATTTGATAAGGTGACATTTAACTTTGACCAATGCTGTTACACACTCTGGCATGCAGGACCTCATGTCCAGCCACTTTTGATCGCTATCTGTAGAACTGCTAATGCTGTACCTTGCAACAAATGCGTATATGCAGAAAAGCTCAGCGGCTAGAATATAATGCCCAGAGGACAGGTAAAACAGAGAGTCAAATTACTAATAGGTTCTACGTCGAGTATGGTTGCATGGCGATGGCTACGGTGGTGGTGGTAGCGGTGAACGCCAAATGAAAACGCAGCACAATATTGTTAAGACGAGTATGGGCAAGTACGACTTCGTACTCGAGAGTGAGAGTAGATACGGTTGCAAACGGGAATAAGTGATTAATTAATATTGTGTGTGTTGGAGCGATTCTTGGAGTATGTCATCACGTGTTTTTAGGTTAGGGTTGGTTACGGGTATTTAGGCTACGTGACTTAGACAATCTACCGTTCAGTTCAGTCAACGAAGGTTCGGTACTGCAGTGTGTAGATACAATGATCGCTAGAGTGCAGTTGCACTTGCACGAAGTAACTATATACCACGTGCAGATTTCTGAGCTGTTTTCCATGGATATGTGACAAGGCGGTAATGGCCTTGCTGGCGGCCACTGACGTTGGGAAGTTCCCACCTAAGTGAGGCGCAGCGGGTGGAATGGAGGTGCGGAGTGGAAGTGCGGCGGGTGGCGGTCTCTGTCTTTCTTTCTTTCTTTTGTCTGGCGGTCAATCGTTTTACATTTACTTGTTCATTTGCTTAGAGGGGAGGAAGGGTAGTGGGAGGGGATTTCCACCATCTAGCCTGCTCGTCCGGAGGCGGAGGTGACATCAGCCCTGGCTACTCTAGTTAGAGTACATACAGTATGAATAAACAATAACCAGTCCTCTCCAAGTGCATTCCCGAGTTCATGCCCAAGTGAACCCTCAGCTCCTCTATATCTCCAAGCCCTTAGAAGTCATCGTCGGTGATAGCTCGGGGTTGATCGCAGTTTTCTCAACGGGTCAGTCCGGTCAGATATGGGCTTCGACCGGGCCGGCCTATGCGAAGGGCGGCTTTGAAATTTATAATCTGGCCGGTCTATAAATCTATGGACCTGAATCTGGCCGGTCTGCAGATATATTACTAATGGGAGTAAATACACAGATCATTATAAAGAAGAAACAACACATTCCTGATCCCATGATCCTACTCTTTGTTCACCGGCTTCTCCAGTTCATGCAGTAGGGTCTCAACCTGACGAACTTCCTCGATTTCCACCAAGCCTGCCCTTTCCCATGACTTCAAACACTCTATCGCTGCTATCAAACCATCACCCAGGAGGTTTGTTCGGTCTGAGATGAGGATCTTTGCACTGCTGAACAACCTTTCCGCCTCAGTAGACATGACAGGAATTGAATGCACAGCGAGAGCCATACGAGCCAGTTGAAGTCACCTAAGTAAGTCTTGCCGTTCAGACCAGAAGGTAATCAAGTCATTTACCTCTTCAGTAGGGGTATTTTGAAACCGAAGAGACTTCGACAGTTTACCAATAGCAATCAATTATTCTCAGACATCTGCAAATATCAATGCAGGCATCCCAATTGTCCGTCCCGTCCGGGCAAGGTGCTGCCCGGGACGGGGCTATAAATTTCGGGGCAACGAAATTTGGACCGTTTGAGACCAGGGCAAAATCTGTCCGGACGGGACGGACTACAGGGCCCTGCAGTCTTGCAGCAAGGGTACAAACAGTCATAAAACTTCAGTTTGAGAAGCGGGAATCACATCATCATAGACTAGACTTCCAGAGTGAGTAATCCATGCCATTATTCGCCTCTCCTCCCCCAATTGGGTACAAATATTTAGGCAAACTATGACAAGGTACGAACGCACGGCCGGAAATACAGCTAAATATAAGCCCATTTCTAGTACCAGAACCAGGATCGGTAGCCATCGGTCCCCTGTAGGTACCTGTAGGGCTCTAGTCCAGTAGATCTCAGCCCCGGACCGTTGGGATGCCTGTATCCATGGGTATCCGTAGTTATCGTCCGGCTGCTAGATATCTACAGTTAATTATGCCAAGGCAGATATCTGCCGGCTCTGCAGATATGCACCAAGAAGCCGCCACCGGTCTATGCCAAGGTCGGTGTCTGAAATTGTCATCTTATCTGACCGGCCTACGTATCTGCAGATGACCGGCCGGTCGATCTGACCACTTGCGAACACTGGTTGATCGTACGTGTCGTATCGATTGGGTCTAGATTGTCTCGTATATTGGTTATCTGGATATGTTTCCTTCTTTAACTTTCGGTTGTCCTTAAACTCAAGCTCAAACTATCCCTGTAGTCCTATCCAGCCGCGTCCAGGCTCAGCTCGCTTCCATACACTGGCCATCCTTTGGGTCCGGATCCACCCCATCCCTTCCACTAGCCATCGGTCAAACTAAACTCTTTTGACAGTTTTGACAAGTACATGGAACGGGAACAAACATTTGTGGTCAACAGAGGAATATTTCAGCTTATATATGAGCTGCTTAAGCTTAGATAGATTGCACATATACCAAATCGTTTCGACTAACAGATTCGAGAGGCACCAACAAATTCAGCTTGAAATCCACTAACCCGAAACACCAACCAACAACTACCCACTAACCAAGTACCCACTAACCATCCAACTATCACCTAAAAATGTAATCGCCGCCCATTCCGCGTTATATGACGAGCCGGTCACTGCAACAAACAGATCCCGGGTTAGCGACACTCGATTGTAGTGGCCATAGTCGTTAAGATTCACATGCTATCATATACAACCATATGGCTAATGTTAGTATGATTTAATCATGACGACCTAGATAATATTGGAAACTCACGGACTACCATATCACGTCATTAAGTTCCAATCAGTACTATAGAACCACAAATACCAACGAAATGATGATAGAACTCACGGACTGTGAAACAATGAAACCGAGGAAAGGTTAGCTCTATAAAATTGTAGCGGGAGTTATAGGAGATCTCACAGGCTGTTTAATCAAGTCATGACTCTCAGGTTAACGATTCACTACCTTTGAGGGAGAGCGGTTAGGGAGAAACTCACTCGCTGTCAATTCAAGCCATCAGAATCAAATTAGTCACCATCGAGCTCAGAGCGGTCAGGGAGAAACTCACTCGCTGTCGAATCAAACCATCGGGCTCAGATTAGTCACCATCTAGATCAGCGGTCCGGGTGAAACTCACCGGCTGTCCATCCAAGCCATCCGGCTCAGATTAGTCACCATCCAACTCACAGCAGTCAGGGAGAAACTCACTAGCTGTCGAATCAAGCCATCCCGCACAAATTAGTCACCATCCAGCTCAGGGCAGTCAGGGAGAAACTCACTCGCTGTCAAATCAAGCCATCGGGCTCCGATTAGTCACCATCTAGTTCAGAGCGTCAGCAAGAAACTCACTGGCTGTCGAATCAATCCATCAGGATCAGATTAGTCACCATCCAGCACGGAGCGGTCAGGGAGAAACTCACTCGCTATCGAACCAAGCCATCGGGCTCGAATTAGTCACCATCACCATCCAGCTCTGAGTGGTCACGGGGAAACTCACGGGCTGTCAAATCAAGCCATCGGGCTCCGATTAGTCGCCACCCAGCTCAAAGCGGTCAGGGTGAAACTCACTTGCTGTCGAATCAAGCCATCGGGCTCAGATTAGTCACCATCCAGCTCAGAGCGGTCAGGGGGAAACTCACATGCTGTCAAATCAAGCCATCGGGCTCGGATTAGTCACCATCAGATCAGAGCGGTCAGGGAGAAGCTCACTTGCTGTCGAATGAAGCCATCGGGCTCAGATTAGTCACCACTCAACTTAAAGCGGTCAGGGAGAATCTCACGGGCTGTCGAATGAAGCCATTCCGCACAGATTAGTCATCATCCAGCTCAGAGCGGTCAGGGAGAAACTCACTCGCTGTCGAATCAAGCCATCGGGCTCAAATTAGTCACCATCCAGCTCCAAGCGGTGAGGGGGAAACTCACTTGCTGTCGAATCAAGCCATCGGGCTCCAATTAGTCACCATCCAGATCAGAGCTGTCAACGAGAAACTCACTTGCTGTGGACCAAGCCATCGGGCTCAAATTAGTCACCATTCCGCTCAGAGTGGTCAGGGAGAAACTCACAAGCTGTCCAATCAAGCCATCAGGCCCAGATTAGTCACCATCCATCTCAGACCGGTCAGGGAGAAACTGACATGCTGTCCAATCAAACCATCAGGCTCAGATTAGTCACCATCTAGCTCAGAGCGGTCAGGGAAAAAATCTCACAATCTGATGAATCAAGTCATCCCGCTCAGATTAGTCGCCACCTAGTTCACAGAGGTCAGGGAGAAACTCACTTGCTGTCGAATCAAGCCATCAGGCCCAGATTAGTCACCATCCAGATCAGAGTGGTCAGGAAGAAACTCACAGGCTGTCGAATCATGCCATAGGGCATAAATTAGTCACCATCCAGTTCAGAGCGGTCAGGGGGAAACTCACGGGCTGTCGAATCAAGCAATTGGGCTCAGATTAGTCACCATCCAGATCAGAGCGGTCAGGGAGAATCTCACTCAGTGTTCAAAACGGGCCGGGCCGGGCCGGGCCGGACATCTTGAGGCCCGGCCCGAGGGCTTTGTATAAAGCCCGGCCGGCCGCCCTTAGCGCGGGCTTTTCGGGCTTAAGCCTGGCCGGCCTGCGGGCCCAGCGGGCCGAGTGCTCATTTGTGATTCACACCCACAGGTGGCATCTACAGATTGAAAGTCATAGAGCCATGATATCATTACTGGCTATGCTATACATTGCAGGGACCAAATACACACTAAAGAAGAATACTTTGACCAGATGGATTATCCGGTAAAGCCCTGGTTCTTAAGAAATAAGCTGTGGGGTAGTGAGGACCATAAAATGCCCAGAAGAAAACAAAGCAAGTACACCTCTTCATCTTGACCTCCTAGCCTTATGTCAAACCACATCAGGCTGTCGTTCCAATGCCCGAAGCATCTCCTCCAACTTCCTGACCTCACTTGTCTCCATAATGCCCGCTTTCTCCCAAGACTTCATACATTCAACCGCACAAATTATGTCATCCCCCAAGCGATTGCGGCGATCTGAGATGAGTAGCTTCGAACTACTGAACACCCTTTCAACCTCAGCGGACATTGCAGGTATAGAATGAATTGAAAGAGCCATCCTGGCGATCTGGGACCAGCGAGGAGTGTTCAGGCGAGCCTGCCAGAAGGCAATAAGGTCTGGAATCTCATCCTCAGCTGGTGAAGCTTGAAACATGTGTAGCTGATCCGTATTGTTGCTAACACTGTGTTGCCTTGCCCGTTTCTGTTTCCAGAGAGGGAGAGGAGCACTAGGTAAGAAGAAGTTGGCGGATCGACTGAATCTGTTGGAGCAGTGCTGCGGTAAAATGACTGCCATAGATTCTCGATTTTTGTATGAGCTGCCTCGATCCATGCTGGCTGGTCTTTCCATTCATTCTTGAAATACTCGTACTTCATCTCTGGGTGTAAGGCCACCGCGGCAAGCATGGCTGGGGCGAGATCAGTAAGTGTATAGTACTTGTTGAGAATTGCCCAGGTATTGTTGATTGAAGTGAGAATGTGGGGACTGTATGTCTCACCATTACGGTAACGTACTTTCGCTTCCTCTAGATGATGTAGAAGCTCATCCATGGCAGGCAGAACATCTGCTATGAATCCGTTCGGTCTGTTGTTTGCTGTGCTGTTGCCTTCAAGGCGAAGGGTCCAGTATTTGAATGGTTGTAGCACCTCATGTATAATCTTCAAGTCATCCCAGTCATCCAGTGTGAGTTCGTCCATTGTTACCATCTCTGGATCATTCTCATCGATTGTATCCTGGGCCTTGCTTCTTCCACGCTTTGACTTCTTCTGTTGCTCTTCTCAAATCGCAGTAAACATAAAATCCTGCAATGGCTCACGCAAAAGAAATGCCCTTTCGAGAGCATCAACATCCCCATGCCAACGGGTAACATTTCCAACCAGGGGGAGGAAAACAGTGGAATTCGGCAGCAGCTGCTGTACCTTTTCCTCAAAACGGTCCCTTCGCTGCGGTGAACGAAGGATCCAGGTACATATGTTGTGAAGTCTACCTAATGCCCCACGTTTTCTCCAGTGTAGCAAGTTTTTTCCCAGCTGATCCTCTGCATCATCATCCTCAACTTCAATTCCCTTTTCAAAAGCCTCTGAGTCTGTACCCCACAAGAATCCTTTAACCACAAGATTGATAATATGTCCGAAGCAGCGTATTCGTGAACTTATAGGGTTAAATGCAATGTCCTCTGCTTCAAAATAGGTGGCCAACTCACGAAGAGCGGCATCGTTGTTGGTAGCATTGTCAGTTGTGAAGTAACCAACTTTTCGAATAAGATTATACCGTTGAAGAACCTTCCAGATTACTGCTGCCTGATTGAGACCTGTATGAGGACCCTTGAATCGCTCCATACCAAGTAGAGCCACCTTGAGATTCCCGCCATTGTTGATCCAATGGCCAATAAGTCCAAAGAATGCTCGATGGCTAGGAGAGGACCACAGATCAAAGCTGAAATGGATTGGAAAGCTAGATTCACTGAACTGTTGGGAAATGGCCTTATGGGCAACATTGTAGGCAGAGAGAATGCAGTTTTTAATTGTAATACCGGTGGCAGGAAGACCATACCGAAGGGCTGTCAAGGAGGATGTCTTGCAGGATGTCAGTTTATTGTAGTTACCTTGAATAAAAAGGAAGGAAGCCTGAGCAGAACTTACACATGCAAGAAGGTATGATAGTAGTAGACTGAAACTCCGCTGTTCAACCACTCTGAAGCTGATATTGTTGATATAAATCCACTGAATGAGCACAGCCTTAAAGATGTCCTTATTGAACTCGATTTGCTGGAGACCTCTGGCAAATGCATCAACAATAGTACCAGGTCCGTCTGTTATTGCAGAACGAGTACCAAGGGAGTCAGCTGGGTCCTCAGGGTGTTCTTTGTCGATTTTGTGAATCAGTAGAAGATGGTCATTCATGTTCCGACTGGAGCCATCAGTGTACTCTTGAGGATGTTTCTGTGGACCTTTAGGAGTATATCAGCAAGCCCAAGAAAGTCACAACCAGAGACTGGTACTTATACGGCATGCAGCGCCATCTGACTTTTCCATTCGATGCTGTGAACTCCTGACTATTGCATGGAAGCCAGCAGTATCCCTGGCGAATGTTCTTTCTCTTCTTATAAGCCTTGGGAATCAGTTCATCACTATTTGACATACTGAGCTCAGCAGGATTACTGCCAGCGGTGGGTGTTAGGAGGTCGGTAGGTGCGGAACTGAGGGCACTGCTTTGTGTATCGGAACAATATATTTCCATAGAGTCATCGGCAATAGTTGTATCAAAGCTCCCAGAGGGGAAACTGGCGAATTCGTCAGGAGATTCCATGAGAAACTCAGAGGCCATAAGAAAAGAGAAAAGTAGAGAAACAAACACTGGTAAACTAATGGTTCTCAAGATGTTGGAATTGTCTAAAGAGTCTATCTCCGCTGAGAAAGACTCTTATATACTCAGAGCTATACTTACTGCATACTATCTGGTGACGTAACTTTACTGCACCACCGTATCTTACCATGACATCATACACCACCTCCTATCGCCTTGTGCCATACAATGGTAAAGGCCATCATACATGATGACGACACTGTCATCTTGGTCATGATTGATGATGATGACTGACATACATGGCGACAACACTGTCATCTTAGTCATGATTGATGACGATGACTGACATACATGACGACAACACTGTCATCTTGGTCATGATCGATGACGATGAAACACTGTCATCTTGGTCATGATCGATGATGATGACTGTCATGATTGATGACAATGACGTTGCATACCACTCATTTTGTTTCTCCACCACTTAAAGTCGCTCTTGTACCCATTCCACTCAAAATAGCTTCGTCTGACACCAATTCTGCAAGAAAGCCCGTTTGGCCCGCGGGCTTTTAATTTAAAAGCCCGGCCTTCGAGGGCTTTGAGATTACCGGCCCGGCCCGGCCGCCCCAAAGCCCGCCAAAAGCCCGCGGGCCGGCCCGGCCCGTTTAGAACACTGATCTCACTCGCTGTCAAATCAAGCCATCGGGCTCAGATTAGTCACCATCCTGCTCAGCGGTGAGGGAGACTCTCACGTGCTGCCAAATCCAGCCATTTGTCATCATCTTGCTCAGGAAGCTCACGTAGAAACTTACCAACTGTCGAATCGATATATCAGGTTCAAGTTTGCCACACATCATCAGTGGAATGAAGTCATGGGTGGTGACTCACATGCTATTGAATAAAACCCGGGAATCCGCATCAGTTATGCATGATGGTAGCCCTCCAATGTTGGCTTAAACTCACATTCTGTTTGGTCAAACAGACCAATTATGGTGAGACATTCCAATCAGAATTGGGGGTCTTTAGCGCTACATACCGACTACACACAACTCCAGTTGTTCTAATCAATTTCACATTGTCACAGCGCTAAAATCCCATCGATAAGCTTACCCTCTTTTGAGCCAGGCCAACGAGTTGATTTTAGCTATATGCTTTCGATGTGGGGGAGAATTGTATTGTCAAAACTCACTTACTATTGAATGAAGCCACATATTCTGATCAGCAATATAATACTAAGACATGGAAAAGTCGTGAGGAACTCACGTACTATAAGAGCCAAACAACAGCCGTCAGTTAGCCACTAATTGTCGACACGTGCAAAAGTCGACGACATACTCACTGTTGAAACCATCACGCAATCTCATGTTAGCTATGCATTCTCACCCCGTTGAATCTCTGGTTTAAACATACTTTCTATTCAATCATCTCATCGATGTCCGGTCAACCGTTCATTTTTCGGACCAGGTTCAGATAGGAACGAAACTTACGGGCTGACGTATCAAAAGCAATGAGCTCACGTTAATCATGCATATTTACGACCCAGGGCGGTGCTAAGGAGCAAACTCACAACTTCTTTACAGCGATATTCAGCGCTGTCTCATTACCATTGTCCCTAATTGCTTTATTGACTCCCTGTTCTAGCAGCAGCCTCGTCCCCATTCTCCGTCGCATAATGCAGCGCCGTCCGCCCTAAGTTGTCCTTGGCGTCTTTGCAATGATTCCACCAGTCCGGACGGACCCGGTCTGGGGTAGGGCTCGGTCCAGTCTAGACCGGGATCAGTCCAGTCTCAACCGGTCTGGACTGGACCATGACATGACTTTTTGCAGGACTAGTCCAGTCTGGGGTAGGGCTCAGTCCGGGATCGGTCCAGTCCGGACTGGTCCACCGCCGGACTACTGGAATCATTGCGTCTTTGTCCACATTTAGGTTAAGGAGTAGTCGCGTTGCAGATGTAAGTTAAGGCCTTTCTGTGCAGAAATAATCAAAGACGTCTTTCGATCAGGATGATCGCCCGGTGTACATGTAAGCAGCAATGTCTGCACCACTTGAGGTAGCTTAGGTTCTGCGGCGGCATTGAGGGTACCGTATTTAATGTCTTCTGAGGTTACTTGACGCTCGTTAACAGGAATTTCCTGTCCGTTGATGTTTCGGAAGCGGAAATCTATAAAGCTTCCTAGAAAGTATGAGGCCGGATTATCGGCTAACAGTCGGATCAGTGTGGTAACGAGTTGGGAAACTTCCTCATTCCGACCACACAGGTCATAACTAGTGATTTTGGATATAGGGAAGAATATATTCAATTAATGGCCATTGGTTCAGGTATTCAGCATACAGTACCTTCGAAAGTCACTGGAACTCCAACTCTCGATCTTTGAGAACCTATTTCTCATATTGGTACTCGTGAAACAGAGCATCAGATATCGAATCCAAGTTGTAGTTATTGCTCTGTAGGCCTGATAATTCAGCTCGAACCTCAAAATCGAGACATTTGGAATGGTTTGGATCAAAAAATCTCGCGCAGTTTGGTGCATAAATTGCACAGTTTGATCTTCTGCACAAGCAATCAATTTATGATGAGGATCTCTCTCAAGGGCACACACCTTTAATTTCCAAAAAGTTACCTCCACAGCACTCAATTCGCCTCCTGACAGCTGATCTTGCTTCTTGGAGTTCTTCTTGGAAAGGGTTATAGTCGTCGGACATAGCAAGGGCATCACGCAGTTCTACGACTGTAAGAGGGCGAAGAGCTAAAATAACAAATCGGAAGAGCCTTTTTATGTCTTGGATGACCGGAGGAGAGCTATTTTCTAGTCTGTGAAACATAATTGTATAGGTGTCCTTTAGATCCTGAGGAAGGGCTTTTAAGCATTGGAGGATTTCGACATGCGGACGGCCCCTTTCAACATGGGTGAGCAGTTCGGTTCTAATCAAGCTCACCCATACGAATACCCCTTGAGCGTTTTCGGTGATATAATTTATGGCATCACATAGGACTTTCCCGGACATTCGGTGATCTGAGTGCAGGAAATCAGCTGCAAACCTCCGAATGTCATCCTTGTTTTGATCTTGCATAATTATAACACTATGGTATTTGCAGATTCGGTGTTGGAGCTCCGGAACAGGGCGACTTGCCAGGAATACCTTTATGTTGCAGGGGTTTGCAGCTGAGCAGAGCTGGCATATCAATTCTATGATACTGCGTCTGTCTTCTTCTTTGGATTCATTAATCGCATCAAGGATGAGGAAATGTGGTTTTGTTGATGCGTAGTTTGCAAAAGAGGATAGAACATTTTTCAGAGACTCGTAAGGCCATCCCATATGATTGCGGCGTTGAAATTCCGGAATGGCTGTTGAAAATGGAAAAAAGCCGACTCATCTTGCTCAAGTATACTGAAGAGAATTGATCGCAGCATATTTTCATGGGTACTCTCCAGAACTGTGCCACGGAATGTATAGAAGTAGTGGGCCAAAATACTAGAACTGGCGTTTGGTTCTCTCTTCGCAATGTTTTTCTCAAGATATTTCGCAAGGGTGCTTTTCCCACTGCCTGGCTTCCCCTCGATGTATAAAAGGCTTGACGTTGTCAGTGTTCCTAAGCGGCCCGGCCGGCCCGGCTTTGCGTAGGCCGGGCCGGGCCGCCCTTAGCGGCGGCTTTTAAATGAGGGCCGGGCCTGCAAGCTTTTCCGACCGGCCGGGGGGCATTTTCTTGGCGGCCGGGCGGCTCTTTTCTTGGCGGCCGGCAAGCTTTTTCCTGGCGGCCTGCAGGCTTTATTTGCCAACTTATAAGTTCAATAGAACAAGCATAAACAACATATTTTGTTCAGATGACACCCATTTCTGCTGCCTAAAGTCCTAAACTAAGAAAACCTCCAAAGTAAACTCAACCATGGTCTATCATAAGTTCATAACCCTGCCATCGACCCATCATTATAGTCCAAGACTCCAAATATCCACCTTGTTGGAACATATCAATCCACACTCATCAAGTGCCGGTAGCTCAGTTGGTAGAGCATCCGTCTAGTATAGGAAGGTCCTAGGTTCGACTCCTAGCCAGTCCATAAGAGAATGAGCATCATGCCCGAAACGCGCCATACCCGGAGCCGGCCGCAGTTAAGTCATATCCAGTGCCGGATGTCGTGCTCAAGTCCGGGTGGATGACCGGTGCTCTCGGCTCGATGCCCTAGAAGGCTCCGGCCACACCTCCGAATGACGTCGAGAGCCTCCGGGCCAGACCTCCCAACGGTTGAACCAGTGCACTGCTTGTAAAGTGTTAACCAGTGCGGTAGGTAGTTAGTTCTTGGCAGTGTAGTGCAGTTGGTGGAGGCTGGCAGTGCAGTGCAATGCAGTTTGTAAGTTCAAAATCCACTGGTTCACTATTGGTTAGTTAGTTTGCCACTCATTACCCATTCCACTTCTTGTTGACAAAGTATTTTGCCCGAAAGATCTACCAGTTTCCAGATGCCCATCGAAGCTATTAGAATGGACTAGAGAGAGGTTGCTAATAATCCGAGTCACAATGTAGACTCATATATAGTTAGTCACTCGCCACTTGCATAGCCACCGTGTTGCGATATTGAAGGGGAGAACCGAGTGTATAGATTAAGGTACAGAGTCAAGAGAGTGAAGAGAGAGAGAGAAGGAGAAAGACTCGAGATATATACAAGAGAGTGGTGGCGACTATTGCGTAACCTTTGCCACTCTTGATTTCCAAGCAACAACCGGTTGATTTGTAATGTATGTTCACAATGGTTTCTCCGTAGAATCTCAACCCAAGGTTCAGGATTTTCATGGCTTTCCTTAAGGAAGATATGTTTGAAAGTAATGTGCTATGTACAGCGTTAGAGCTGGCGAAGAAAAATTCATGGCAGTACTGTACACTGGTTCGAACCAGTTAAGATAGTTGAACCGAATATATACAGTTGAACCAGTTGTCAACCAGTTTGTTGCACTGGTTTAGCATGCAGTGCAGTTTGAACAATTAAGTAATTGGTGCAGTGTAGTTTCCCCGCGGAAACCCAACTGGTTTCCACCGTTGGGAGGTCTGCTCAGGGCTAAACCTAGAGCAGTGACGTTAGTCAACTTGCGCCAACAGCCAAGAGCTAGCCCGTCCAGATTGCGTCCAGCCAGCCGAGAGTCAGCCTGTCCAGATCGCATCCAGCTATCCAAGAACCATCTCAGAGTGAGTATGTCAGGGTTGTCCAGATCGTCTCCAGCCGGCCAAAGTCAGCCCGTCCAAATCATATTCAGTTGACCAAGCGTCCGCTCATCCAGATCACCTCAAGCTGGCCAAGAGCCAGCCCATCTTGATCATATCCAGCCAGCAGAGAGCTAGCCTGTATCGTATCCAGCGAGCCGAAAGTCAGCCCATCTCAATTGTCTCTAGTCTGCAGATAGGCTGCCTATCCAGAGCATGTCCACCCGTCTCGATCGTCTCCAGAAGTTTGAGAGCCAGCCCGTCCAGATCACGTCCGGCCAGCCGAGCCCGTCCAAATTGTATCCAGCCAGTAGAGAGCGAACCCGTCTCGATCGGCTCCAGAAATTCGAGAGCCAGCCTGTCCAGATCGCGTCCAACTACCAGAGAGCCAGCCCGTCCAGATCATATCCAGCCAGGCGAGAGCCAGCCCGTCCAGATCGCATCCAGCCAACCCGCTAGATCGTTTCCAGCAAGTTGAGAGCCAACCCACCCAGATCGCGTCTAGCCAGCTCGGATTGCTGACCAATAGCAGTTGTGAGAGCCACACTCAAGCAAAGCGGCACTGTTCACTAATCATGACCGAAAAAGACCATCTGCCAACCAATGAGCATTCTGTAATTTGCCACAGTAAGATGGTACGTACCACTATCAACCAATGAGAATGCTTCGAGCAGACAAACCAAGCGTATAACTATTAGAAACAGAGAGATGCTAACTGTATCAAGTGATGCACTTCTTATACTCTATGAGTTGATACGGTAGGCTAAATGTCAATGCACCCATAGCATTCTCTCATGCCAGAGAAGTGTTGAACCGACCCAAATAAAGCTCGTCTAGGCGTTTATGAAGGAGAGAGGAAACGTTTGAGGAAGGTGACACTTATGTTGAATGGATTACTTGATTGTGTGCGAGGCTTCGAGTACGAAGCCTAATATCATCGTGCCAAGCATGCACTAAATACAAAAGGCATGACACGTCATGCAAGAAGTGATACCCGTACTTAATAATCGCCTCAACACTCCTCCAGGACGGTTATCACGTCCGCCTAATCAAGAAGAATATAAACCAATGAAACTTTAAGAAAAAAGGTTGTAACCCAAAAAACAAAAAGAATTCGTCTAAATCTCCTCCAAAACAGATCCAATTCCGAGTTCGTCCATGAGGTGGATAATTTGTGTGAGCCGCATGCAACCGACTGCGAAAGCATAATACTCGGCATCGGTGGTGGATTGGGCAGTCGATTTCTGCTTCCGAGATCTCCAGTCGACCGCTCCTCCGAAAGTGACGTCCAATCCGGATGTTGATTTATAATCGTCAGGATCTCCAGCGTAGTCGGAATCGACGTAACAGACGATGTTGTTTTCTCCTCCGCAGACGAGTCTAGCCTTGAATCGCTGAACATTTCCGGTACCATCGCGCTTGACTGTGTAGATCCAGTGGCTTGGAATCACTTTTCGACCTTCCGGAAGCTCCATGAGGTCTCCAAAAACCTCGTGCTGGTCGATTGCGCTCAATTCCTCCCGCATAGCTGTACCCCATTCGTCAGAGTGTGGGAACTCCATTGCCGCTTTATATGATTTCGGATCCTTGATGCCATCGGGGGCTGGAGGGTCGGAGATGCAACCCGCCGCGAATATGGGAATGAAAGAATTGTCGTATTCTTCATCGTCGAGGGCGAGCTGTGAGGACTCTTGCAATCGAATGCAACTACTGCGAGTTCGGCGAGTGCCTGCGGGTGGTTCACAGGAATCTCCAAGAGTGCTGTCGCGATCGAGTCCTGCTAGCTCCCGAGTTAAAGTCGACTTCTTTGATCTGTCAATCGGCGGGGATGGATTCTCATCGTCTTCGTGGCCGTCGTCCTCAATTATATTTCTCGAAGTCTGATGGGAATCGTGACATTCGGAACTGGCTTCTCTATCTGGTCGATTAATGGGTGGATTCGATGCAAGTGGCGGGGGCGGATTCGATGCAAGTGGTGGGGGCATATCGATTTCGTTCATCTGCTGTGGCTCCTCCGAAGGTAATTCGTGTCGGTAGAAATGCTCATTTAGGATCGCTTCGTCTGTAGCATTCGGTGCTGTGTATCGCCGGTCTTCTCTGAAAATGACATCTCTGGAACGATGTAGGGCTTTCGCAAGTGGATCGTACACAAGATACTGCTGATTCGATATGGAGTAGCCAACGAAGATACCCAGTGTCGCGCGATAATCGAGTTTCTTTCGTTTCTCTTTGGGAACATGGACAAAGGCCAAGCATCCAAATACTCGTAGGTGCTGCATCGATGGTCTCTTGCCGTGCCAGGCTTCGTATGGGGTTTTACCGATGACCGATCGTGTTGGCGTCCGGTTCTTGAGGTAAACAGCGGCTTCGGCAGCAAATGTCCAGTATTTCTTTGATAATCCAGCATCGTCAAGCATGCACCGAACTCGTTCGAAAATCGTCCGATTCGCCCTCTCAACCATACCGTTTGACTGAGGTGTATATGGAGTAGTCGTCTCCTTCAGAATCCCTTCCTGTTTGAGGTAACTGGCGAACTTCTTCGAAGTATATTCGCCTCCTCCATCGGTGCGAAACCATTGCACTTTCTTTTCCGATTGGCGTTCCACGAGTGCAGACCATTCTTGGAACTTCTCCAAGGCTTCCAATTTGTGCTGCAAAAAATATGCAGTTGTATAGCGTGTCGCATCATCGATAAAGAGCAGCATATATCGTCCTCCTCCGATTGCTGTTTCGACGGGTCCGCAAATATCCGAGTGGACTAGCTGAAGTGGTGTATCCGCACGGGATGTCGAAGGGGTGAAAGGCTTCCTCGACATTTTGCACTTAATGCAGCTCTCGCAGTCGCACTTGCCGGTCAGCTGTGGTGCATTAGTGACTTGCGGAACCAATTGCAAAGCTTGGAGGCCGACATGTGCCAAGCACCGATGCCATAAAATTTTCTTCGTTGCATCCGGCCGAAAGGCATGCCCAGTCGTCTTAAGCGCCAAAAGACAACTGTTAACATCCGTATCAGTAAACGTGGTTGATTCCGAATGGATAACTTTATCGAGAACGAATAATCCGTTGACTTGAGGTGCCGTGGCGATCAATTTGCCGTGGCAATTGTAGAGATTCAGGCCGTAATGATTGATCACTTCGATTCTCACATTTTTATCAATGATTTGCGATTGGGAGATGAGGTTGAACGATCCCGGCAAATAGATCACATGCTGTAGGACGATGGACTCCGTCTTTCCATCAGGCAGTCGAGTTGTCAATCTAACTTCGCCATACCCGGCTGCATAAGAGATGACACCATTGTAACCTTTGACTTGTTTCGTCTTTGGAGGATATGCGACGTAATTGGTGAACATGGAGCGCTGGCCTGATAGGTGTACCGTACAACCGCAGTCGATGAACCAATCGTTGACCGAGGCACTGGGGCCGGCAGTCATCCAAAAGTTGTCAATTGTGGTCGTCGAAGTCGTCGTATCAGATGTAGTCTGGGCTGCAGTGTCGGGCTTCGGTGCTGGAGGTTCGCCGCGCTTCTTGCTTGGGCAGTGGTGAATGACATGGCCTTCCTTCTGACAATGATAACACGTCGGTTTGTACTTTTTCTTGTCGTCCTTGTCGTCCTTGTCGCCCTTGTCACCCTTGTCTCTTCTCCTGCCCTTGCCTTTCTTTGCAAACAGTAGAGCATCGCTGTCGAGACCCTTCTCACGCTTAATTGTAGACTCCTTTTCGACCAATTTGGTGACAATCTCATCGGGTGTCAGAGTCGCAGTCGCATTCTTGTCCATCATCAACTCGAGAAAGTGTTGAACCGACCAAAATAAAGCTCGTGTAGGCGTTTATGAAGGAGAGAGAAACGTTTGAGGAAGGTGACACTTATGTTGAATGGATTACTTGATTGCATGCGAGGCTTCGAGTACGAAGCCTAATATCATCGTGCCAAGCATGCACTAAATACAAAAGGCATAACACATCATGCAAGAGTGTGATACCCGTACTTAACTAATCATCTCAACAGAAAGAACTTCCAAACGTCATCCCTCGGGATTCCACGAAGTAGGTAAAACACGTGCTCTTCGTCGGTCATCTTTCCGATGGTCTTTGCATTCGCGGCTGTTGATGATGATGGCTCCAAACAGAGGTTGTAATCCATGACTTTCTGATCGATTCGTGAAGCGTAGGTTTCGACGCCGCCACAGTCTTCGAGTTTAATCTGTAAAAGCTCCTCTCGAATCTGAAACACGTTGAGCTTTAACTTCGACTTGTATGCGGCGGCCAACTTCTCCCATAGTGTTCGAGCATTGTCGATATCCATATATGACGCTTGAAATCTTGACTCCATTCCGAGTAGTATCGTCGATCGAGCTGTACCATGCTGTTTCATCCACTCTTTCATCACGGTCTTCTGCGCCGACTTCTCTGCTGGGGTCGCGCCTTCCGCTGCGTCCTCCGGCTTCTCATCATCACCCGTAACAATCTCGTAGATCTGCTTCTGCTCTAGTAGCAGAGCCATTTCGCTGGACCATTGCTTGTAGTTCGTACCATTGAACTTCGTGATCGTGATCGCGGTCGATGTCATGATGGGCGGTAGTTAGCGGTAACGGCGGCAGCAATTGCAAATCCTCTCTCTCATGCACGTCAGTTATGCTCGTACCCAATGTGCACAGGCTGACGTCCAGCAGCCGCCGTCCAAAAATACGGCGGGATGAGGGTAGAATGCTTAGCTATTCAGGAGTTGATTCTCTCCATTCTTGACTTCCGTAGGTGCAACTTTGCGTGTCGTAATTATGATGCGCAGAGGCTCATAACCTGTTGAACCGACCCAAATAAAGCTTGTCTAGGCGTTTATGAAGGAGAGAGGAAACGTTTGAGGAAGGTGACACTTATGTTGAATGGATTACTTGATTGTGTGTGAGGCTTTGAGTACGAAGCCTAATATCATCGTGCCAAGCATGCACTAAATACAAAAGGCATGACACGTCATGCAAGAAGTGATACCCATACTTAATCGCGGACCGCTAATGGGCACGGTGTAGAAATTTCAGCCTTGTGATCAGCCTCAGCCTGGTCACATGACCAGGCCAAGACCGATCACAAGGAGGGTCACGATTAGCCACAGGGTCAACTCACCGAGGGTCAAGAGACTGAAAAAGTCTCACGGATTAGGAAGGTGGTACCCGGATATACCGGCCACCCAATTAGGAAGGTGGTACCCGGATATACCGGCCACCCAATTAGGAAGGCGCGGAGTTCGGACTCCGGCGCTAAGGAAGGTGTGGCACAATCCTCATAAAGAGGGTGTACAGGAATCGGCGATCGGCCACACCCCTCGAAGAGAGGTGTGACAAAGGAATGCCGAATTAGGCTATAAGAGGAGGAAAAGATTCGAGGATTATCGCTTTTCTCCTTAAGTCGATTTCGTAGTTGTTTTCTGAATACAATTGGTTAAGTTAGCCTTTATTCGTTCCAACGTGACGTAATCGACCACTCTTAGTATCAGTCTGTTGGTCTCAAAGGGAAACCGGACAGACACTCAGCAATAGCATAATTTTTCCACCTCAAGCGAAGCGTGGAAATATTTAAATCGACTTCATTTGGATCGGCAAGATTGTTAGCGACCGCTAGCAACGGGAATCAACAATCACCGTTTATCGCTACGGAAACTTGGACCGGCACAGGTGTGAAACCACCGGGAAAGGTAACCGAGGAGATAGACAAAGAGGTTAGGACACAAAAGGGGGTGCTGGTAAGAAAGAACTCGCAATAGCCGAAGTGCTACTGGGACCAGAAGTCAGAAAAAGAAGGCCCAGAGAGTCGCCTCCCCCGTGCGGACAACAACCGGAAGAAAAATGTGTGTCCTGACGAAGGAATATGAGGTCCTGCCGTGTCCTTTTGAACATCAGAAATACCGTTGGGCCCCATGCACAAGGTGTGGAACACTATGACCTAGGTGTCTGACGGAGATTGGACTGCGCACCGGAAGACCGACGGTGTGCGATGCATGCAGCCCCTACGCAGAAGAAGTTCTGAGTTCAAGGGGGCTGTACCTCCTGAAAAGAAGGGATTACAACCCATTCCTGCAAGCATTTCAGCACTTGCACCTGAGCAATGCTCAGGATAAGTCGAAAGAGGAAACGCCCTCCGAACTGTTCAGAGCATGGGATGACGAATCGCCAACACAACTAGGAGAAACCAGTTTTACGGCGCCTAGGCACTTGGACGACGTCAGCAATGACGATAAATGGGCTCATATCACACGATCGAAGAATTGCGACGCCTGCATGATAAGCACGGATGAGTCCAGACTCAAAGTGCAACGCATGTGCCAGGATCGATTGGCCCAAGAACGACCCCACGGAAAGGTCGCCGTCATTGCAACCCACAGAATACGAACACCGATAAGGAGAGCGCTTACAGAAATCCTGAGATTCGCGGAACTTGAAAACCGCCCAGGAAAACAGCAAGTCCTACAACGAATAGGCACAGAATGGTGGGTATATGCAAACATCCCACCACATAGTATAGTGGAAATCCTCTCTTACGAGGAATTCTTTGGGAGCAACCATTCCAGCAAGGAATCGGTATAAGAAGGAGAGGAAACCCCGAGACAATTCCTGATTTCCTCACCAAGCAAAGCAGAGCTACTACAGCGATCAAAGAAGAATATCACTTCCTCCTGCAAATGCAAATCAGAATCTCCCTGCCAAACAACCCGACAGTCAAATATGTCGACTACACCATCAACATCCAAGGCCTCACCCGGACAGAGGGAGGAGCAACGACAACTGGCGGAAGCCAGGTCGCTAGAAGCACGAATAAGGGCGTTCAACAGCCCGAAGCGAGCCCCAAGAGCGACTTGGGCACCCGAGGGAACTCCGGGCGGAAAAACAGGGGAGGACCAGCCTACGATCGACGACAACAAGCCCGGCAGCAAAAACACGTTGCCTACAATCTGGCAGAAAGGCGGGCTACGAGGCCCACCAGGGGGCAGCAGTCAGCACCCACCACCTTCACCATCCAAGAAGCGGCAGAACATGCCGGTGAGCACTTCAGCTTCTGCAGGTACAACTACTGCCCCCACCACAACAGACCAGAATGCTTCAACCAGTATCGAGAGTATCCCACCATCGTGGGAGAAAGACTCAACGCAGAGCCTGAGCCTGAACTACCAGTCGACCGAAGAGACGATCACGGTTCGACCCCCCGAGATAGCGATTGGTTTGTCCGAAACGGACAGCCTCCCACCAAACCGGTGGCCCAACGCATCGGAGGGATCCCAGGACGAAACCGGCAAGTGGCGACGAAATCGCTACAAGAAAAGTACGCCGAGTGGCTTGCGGAGAATCCAGAGGAGGAAGCACCTCCAAAAGGGATACAGGAGAAGTGAACCCGTCCGAGGGTGCAAACAGTGGAAGTCGGGATAATGGGACTGAAAAGTCCGTAAGTAACTGGCCCTCCTACGATGAACAAGACAAGGAATTTAACCAAACCCTCCTAGATTGTCTGGAAGGACACACGAAAACTGGGGGGAGGATGGGAAAGGCTGAGGGTCAGGAACAGAATATTCAGGTGTCTAAAATGTGGGTTCACGGAGAAAGATATAAAAAGGTTGGGATACTGGGAACAAATATGTATAGGACATTTCCAATGACTGAAAGGTCAATATATCAAGCCTTCCTCTACTTAGCTCTGTTCAAAATGTTTTCGATTGAGTTCTACGCAACAGTACTGATGCTAGCCGGATTCCTGGGAGAAAGGCCCAAGTTGGAAAACGGGGGAAAGAGGGTTCTCATATTTTTTGGAACGCTACTGTGCCTCCCAAAAACGCAAGCCGCCCCATTCCTGTTACTGGATAGCACAATGGCACCACCAGGATGGGCAGCAGCAGCAGCCGCAGTAGTAGCGGCACAGACAGCCCTCACAGTCTGGAGAAGATGGAGGTACGCAAATCCAACCCCAGCCCGAATCACTCCATCCTACGCAGCCGACCAAAGAACCCAAACGGAAAACCTGGAGACAGAGTTAGAAACCTTAATAGGAATCCAAGACACCAGCAACAACGAACTATCGGAAGAACTGGCCAGATACAACACCCTGGTAACAACCCACAACGAAATGGCTGAACAAGCCAACACCGACGCGGAAGAGCTATCACAGAGAAAAAGGGAATTAGCTGGAGCCATCGAAAAATTGGAAGAATACAAGAAACAAGTAGCAGGCAACATGGAGGAAATAAAGAAAACAAAAGAACAACTCCAGCAAGCCCAAGAGACGATGGACCAACTCACAGAGGCAGCCAAGGAGGGCAACGATAGCTCGCAAGCGATAGCAAAACTACAAGAAGAACTTAGGCAAAGCAAGAGGGAGAACCGAGAACGAATGACCCAGGTGTTAATAAAATTCTCGGAACAACTCGCAAATCAAACCAGTGCCACGATGAACGTGATCAAACAAATGCTAGACAAGATGACCACCACATGAGGGGGAAAGGCAGACAAATGGGATGCACCCTCAATGGAAAGGAACCTGACAAATTCAACGGAAAAGACCCAGAGAAATTCCTCTCATGGTTCACCAGGGTGGAGAATTACGTCGGAGGACAGCTGCACAGAATAGCAACCGCAAAACACGTCAGGATCATACTCTTCTCTATACTCGAAGAAAACGCATTAGAATATGCCATCGAAGCATGTCCGGAAGGTCATTCAGACCCAACACTGATGGGAGAGGACGAAGAGACCTTGAAAGTAGCGGAGCATCGGTCAGCATATGCACGAACAAAACGGCCCAAAAACTCCGACTCCCTCAAACGAAAAATACGATGAACATAAAGACCGTGTCAGGAGAAGTCATAAGATGTACCAAAAAAGCCGAGTGGAGTTTTTACTTGAATGGACATCCAATGACCCAAGAGCTCATAATCATGGAAAACGAGGAGGAAGCCATCTTCGGGATGGATTGGCTCAAAGATTACGGAATTACGATATCGTTTGAACAGGACACCATCACGGTGGGAAGAAAATCCCACAACAAAATGCTCCAAATCGTCAAGAAAATCTCCGAAGGAACAATATACAAAACAGAGAAAGAGAGAACGTGGAGAAACGAAGTACCACAGAGGTACCACAAGTATGCGGAAGCCTTCGATGAAATCACGGGAGCACCTGAAACCGATGTCGTTTTCAACCCGGAATTAGTTGAGGGGGCTGTAACAGATTGGAAACCATACAAGGAAAACCAATCACCGCATATTATGAAACTAAAAGACGAACATGTCGAGAAGGAATTAAAATAAGGATGGATATCGATCAACCCAGATCCGATAGTGGCAGTAAACTCCAATTTCGCACCCAAGAAAAATGGAGAGTTAAGATTCTGCATCGATTATCGACCTTTAAACCGATGGATCAAAAACCATGTATGGCCCATCCCGAGAATCGATCAACTAATCAAAGACCATGAGGGGAGAGGGGAATACACCATCATCGATATCAAACACGTATTCCACAACATTAAAACAGCACCAGACAAAAGGTGGCTCACCACGTTCGTTCACAAAGGAATAGCGTACATGTATAATGTCATGCCATTTGGAGTGAAAACAGCACCCGGAATATGGCAAAGCGCACTCATGAAATGGATGAGGGGATTCGATTGGCTAGGAATATACCTCGACGATATGATCATATCCGACGACGATAGAGAAGTAGTTGCCGGAAGGACTGAACAAGTCCTACAGAGATGCATAGACAACAAAATACCAGTCGGGTGGAAGAAATGCGTGTAGCATCAACCAGATGTAACGTATTGCGGGCACCTCCTTAGCAAAAGAGGAGCTGAAATGGACCCCGAAAATGGAGCGCTGGTCAGGGACTGGCCCAAGCCTACTCGATGGATCAACTGAAAAGAAATGGTGGATAGGAAGAGCTGCATGGAACTATGCGGATTCGCCAGATATATCATTCATTACAAGGCAAGAGGAGACGAAATCCTAGCACCTATCACGGAAGCCACAAAGAAAACAAGGGTGCCAATCCCATGGAACGATCTACACGAACAATCATTCCAACTATGGAGGAAAACCTATTCATCCAGCGAGGTGTTAGCACGATACAACGAGAACTACCCAGTAACAATCGAATCAGACAGCGGCGGATTCACCAATGCATATGTCGTATACCAAGAGATAGAGGGAGAAGTGAAATACCTATCGTTCGGAGGAAAGAAACTTTCGAAGACCCAGCAGCTATGGACCACATCAAAAAGAGAACTATGGTCCATCATCAACTGCCTAAAAACCGAATGATACTGCCTCATGAGACACCCGGTAAAGGTGATAACCGATCACAAGGCCCTACTATACCTCGCCACCACAATGAAGATACAACGAATGATGTTTAGGTGGCTCGAAGACACAGCAGACGTGGACTGGCAAATACAATGGAAGAGCGGAACGGAATTCCAGCCAGACCACGCAACGAACCGAAGCGATAAAGAACGAAATACTTCTGGGAGTTACGAAGGAAGGTTATTGGGGAGAAGACACTTCTCAGAGGAAGCATGGAAAGACTTTTTGGACCTAGGTGAGGTTGAAGGGGGCGCGGACTGCTAATGGGCACGGTGTAGAAATTTCAGCCTTGTGATCAGCCTCAGCCTGGTCACATGACCAGGCCAAGACCGATCACAAGGAGGGTCACGATTAGCCACAGGGTCAACTCACTGAGGGTTAAGAGACTGAACGAGTCTCACGGATTAGGAAGGTGGTACCCGGATATACCGGCCACCCAATTAGGAAGGTGGTACCCGGATATACCGGCCACCCAATTAGGAAGGCGCGGAGTTCGGACTCCGGCGCTAAGGAAGGTGTGCCACACTCCTCATGAAGAGGTTGTGCAGGAATCGGCGATCGGCCACACCCCTCGAAGAGAGGTGTGACAAAGGAATGCCGAATTAGGCTATAAGAGGAGGAAAAGGTTTGAGGATTATCTCTTTTCTCCTTAAGTCGATTTCGTAGTTGTTTTCTGAATACAATTGGTTAAGTTAGCCTTTATTCGTTCCAACGTGACATAATCGACCACTCTTAGTATCAGTCTGTTTGTCTCAAAGGGAAACCGGAGAGACATTCAGCAATAGCATAATTTTTCCACCTCAAGCGAAGCGTGGAAAAATTTTCAACAAGAAGGAACATGATTAGAGGACTAATCACAAATTTTGTTTGAAACGACCGATTTTCACGTTTGGAGAAAGCCAAAATGTCGTCATTATTAGTGACTTGTTAGATAGCTCAGTCAAGAAAGAAAATCATTCCCGAGACCCAAATACTACTGAATACTTTGAAAACGCGTCCAAACCCATTTCTCATACCAATCCTTCCGTAACTAAGCTCGCTTCTCACACGGAGGGGGAGCTAGCGACCGAGTCGCAGGAGGCTTGGCCGGAGAAAATACAAACTATACGCATGATCATTCTCACTCTGTGCCAAACACTCCCAAACTTCAAAGCATGCTAACCCTATCCTTAAATAGCGTATTTTCTGGTCCATTCGCGAGCATTCGCGTTGTAACGTGCTCTATCGTATTTATAGAGATACCCAATTTCGGGCACGAGAGGATCGTCCGGATTTGGGTCGTCCAGGAATGACTGAATCGACAGTAAAACTGTTCCAAATGACCGAAGTCAGCGAAAACCGAATAAAGGCAGGCCCTACATCCCCCTGTAAGTCTGCTTACTCTTGTCTACGGACAGCGCCGAACACCACTGGTGTCTCAGAATATCTAGGTGAATGAATCCGTTTGAACTTATGTTTGGGTGGTAAATCCTCGTCGTAAATGTTATATTAGGTGGCTTAAATGGAAAGTCGGTAGGGAATCTGAGACTCAGAAAGAAAACGCCGCCGCTGTATGGAGTATCGGACTGAATAGAGTCAGTAGCTATTGTACGAGTAGATACTAATGTGAGGAGGGGAGAAGTCGCGGTAGCCTTACAGGTCCTAATATTGTTCCTTTCCAATGATACTTGTCCGTGTAAGCGAGAGTCTCAGTTGGATAAATGCCAGACTTACAATATCGTCCCCAATAGGCCAAGCGTAAACGTCCGGCGGTGGATCCCTTTCAATTTTGCTCAAATTGTTCAGGAGCCGCTTGTGGGCACTGCCAGAACCTGGATAAACCTTGGTTGCTTCGGGTGATTGTAGTTCCGCATCGGTAGGTGGACCTGGTGCACTGAGTTTGTCGAACAAATCTTCGTCCGGACTGGAGGAACTGGCTGGCTCTTCACTGTCCGCAGGTTTACTGGAGGTGCCAGATTCCAAGGCTGGCTCGCCCTTTGCTCGCTCAGTCTGGTCCGCAATACTAACATGGATGGTCGCCCTGTACGCATTTATTGTTTGCACTGGCACTGGATACCATCCGGCAAGTAAAGGGGCTCACATCTTCGGTTATCGTCAGTCGTCAGTATCGGCAGGCCAGTTTCGGGAGAAGAATCACAGTCGTGACAGCGGAAGGCATGAGAGATGTGCTATGTAAGTGTCACACTACGCCAAGGAGTCTAAACCCCCACCTCATACATGCTCAGCCGCACCCACAGGAAATTCGAAGGCGAAAAGGTGCGCATTCAAGTTAGCAGTGATTGGCTTGGATATGGTTGTCCTGCCAGATGGGGTCAAGTGCGTCAGACCTGATCGCTCAGTGCTGCTGCCTAATGGAAGTTGCCGTCTCCACCTTCACCACCCCTGAACTTTGTTCCACAACATTATTACTGCAATTGATATTAGGCAACGGGAAATGCAGGCAGCCTCACCGGTCCGACAACACACCACACCACCATTTAGTTTTGCCAAGTTTTGCCAAGCCCCATTTTGTCCAATCAGGTTGGTGTAGTTTGGCTTCACGATGCCTCGAAACAAGGGAGAGAAGAAAGCTTCGGCCTCTACTTCCGCCCCTGCACCCCCTACGAAGTTCACACCCAGGGTCCATACCCCGGCATGGGTGTTGGAGAAGATAAAGAGAGATACGGAAGAAGATGAGCCCAGGATAGCCGCAAAGGGCTTACATCCGGAATCGACAGTCTCGCCCTCCTCCTCCTCGGACAAAAAGCCAGCGATAGTGTCCCGACGACATCTCGCCTTCGGTGAAAGTCTTTACGGTAGCGACTGCAGATCCGATGGTGATGCCGCAGAGTGGCAGTCGGATGATGACAGCAACGAAGATGGTTTTCAAAGTGAGGAAGCCATAGTGAGCGGTATGGACGGTTATGACTACCAGGTCCACGAAATGCAGATGATCAAAGATGATGTTGAGTCTACTTTGAAGAAACTGCAAAACGACATACTGTCGCAACTTGCTGTGCAAGCCAGCGACGGTCGAAAGCATTACGATGAATTTTTCGCCCAAGTGGCTACGATCGAGGCCAAGGTCGTTTCCTTAAAACGGCTCAGAGAAGCACAGATGGCGGACGCGAAGAACCTCCGACAACGGGTTGCCGACCTGGAAGGAAAAAATCGGAAGCTCGAGACAGTTGTTTAGAAGCTACTGGTTGAGGGGAAAAAAGCGGAAGAGGAGTGGAAGCTGGCGACAGCCATTCAGGTTGTCACACCGCCCACAACTCGGAAAGAAGTAACGATTCGGCCGGCCCCACCCAAGATTCCGACACGGGTGGCAACCCTGTTGGCCCAACAAGTTTTAAAGCGCAATATGGCTAAACTGAAGGAGCAACCCAAAAGTGAAGCCATGGACATTGATAAGGATTTGGCACCTTTTACTCTATGACCAGCAAAGCGCCATGACAACTTTCTCCCACACCAAGTTTAATGCACTCTAGGCATGCGATGGGGTTGGTTGAGGAGAAGGAAAAAGATAAGGGTGGAAGATCACGACAGAGACAGGATCGGAAAGCCACTCAGAGACAAGCAAGTAGGGATGAACGACCAAAAGGGAAAAGCTGTCAGGACTCCAAGAAAGGAAAAAGTGATGAAGGCTGACAGGAGCTTAGAAGACGGGGAAGCCTGTTGGTCTGGCAGTTAAAGTTGAGGATAGTCGCGGAGTTACAACAGTGTGGGACACAGGCGACGGAAGATACGAGTGTTGGTATCCCCACAAAAGGGCTGCTAGAAAGCAAGGAGGGGACGAGGTGGAGGGGAAGAGGTGGGTGGATAGTGTAGTAGTAGTTTTAGGGGAAGAAGGGAAGAATGAGAAAGGGGGGTACGACTTTGCTTTAAGAGGCAAGAAGGGACACCTGACAGCCACACTGGAGAAGTACTGGGGAAAAAGGGTACATTATGTCATGGCCACAAGCTGCCGAACACATTATGATTCAAACAAAAAAAAAATCCTTGACAGCGATCACTACCAATGAGACTATTTGGAAGTGTGTTAGTACTCGAGTGCATGTGAAATTTATTGAAAATATCGATTGATTCGTGCCGGTGTCAGGAGATAGGGCATCGCCGGGAACCAGGTTGAGACTTCGATCCCGATTGCCGTCATTTTTCCGCTTTGTTTGCTATCTCTATCACGAAAATCTATGCGGTTAGATCAGAAAAGGCCTGTGAGCACATGTAGTCTGGTGAACGAAAGTCATAACCTATAAACTATGGTCTGATTCGCTTGCTACCCAAAACTGTGTTCTGCAGCATACATGCTCCTAGCCTCCATTCTCAGCAAAAAGTACGCATATTATCCGATCATGTTGGAATGGTGCATAATGGTTGGCGCGTTGTATCATGCATACTGAACATATCAGCCGAAAGGAATAAGCAAATGTAAAGTGGGGGCACAATTCAGCCCCAAAAATTCAAGTTAACTCTAAAATTTACAAGCATGGTCGATCCTAAAAATTACCCACCAACACTACCCCCACACCGCCAGCAGCGGACAACTAATGGTTTGTCCAGAGCTTCCTTTCCTTCAGCCTAACACACACGGAGCAACCATATTATGTAGCAATCGTATTATCTAGCAACCATATTCTCTCGCGACCACAAAACTACTAATTGGTACAGCATTTAATATTAGGGGGAACAAAACCACTAACATCGTCTGCATTGGCATCATGGACAACCGTCGAAACTACAATGATGGTTCTAGGCACACTGAATTTAGTGGTTCAGCCTTCTACGGTGGGCAGACGTTTTACTTGAAGGGTAGGTCTATTCTGAACCTGCGCAATGTGAGGGCGGTTTGCTAACCAGGTTCTTATAACTAGAAGTAGCAGTCAGGATAAGCAGGATCGACACTTTGCCAAGCGACCTTGTGCCGATAGCGCCGCTTTCAATGCTCGAATTTGGGAACACGAGTCTCTTTGCCTGCCTGACACTCGAGTTGACCTCCTCGAACAGATCATGACATGGAGTAAAGATTCTCATGGCGCATGCATCTTTTGGTTAAATGGTGTTGCTGGCACTGGAAAGTCTACCATAGGTCGCACAGTCGCCCGTACTTGGTCCAATCAGAGACAACTTGGAGCAAGTTTCTTCTTCTCCAGAGGTCGGGGCGATCTAGGACATGCGGACAAACAGTTTAGTACCCTCGTCAACCAGCTAGCAATTGCCCTGCCAATACGTCTGCAAAGCCCTTGAAGAGAATCCCGATATTGTCCAGAGAGGTCTAGGCGAGCAGTGGAAACATCTCATCTTGAAACCACTCACCTATCTAAACGAAGCATCGCTTCAGCCACAAGTTGTCGTTCTTGTGATTGATGCCTTGGATGAGTGTTATGGTGATGCGGATACTCGTTTGATCCTTCGACTTCTTGCAGAGGCGAAAATTCTCAATACCATTCAACTACGAGTTTTTCTAACTAGCCAACCAGAAACCCCGATTCGCTTTGGCTTCTTCCATGACATCTCCGAGAAGGCCCATTAAGATTTTGTGCTCCATAGTATCTCCCCATCGATCATCCATCACGATATATCAATTTTTCTCCATCATGAGCTGCGAACTATCCGGAAAGAGAATGGTTTGTCGAAGGGATGGCCCAGTGAGGATACAATAGAGCTTCTCTGTCAGAAGGCTCATGGACTGTTTATTTATGCTGCTACAGCATGTCGTTTCATTCGAGATCCATTATGGAACCCGACTGAAAGTCTTTCCTTGATTCTTAACGATGCTTATATTGGCCAGTCTTCCACGCCAGAGCTTGATGAGATGTACACAAGAATTTTGACGCACTCAATTATCCTTGGAGATCGGCATACCCGAAACCAAGAGAAGCTAAACATGAGTTTCGTCAGGTTGTTGGATCTATTGTCATCTTATTTGATTCCTTTTCGGCTACAATGTTGGCAAGGTTGCTTGAGCTGCCAGTAGAGACGATAAATGTGAGATTGCGATTTCTGCATTCTGTTCTGGACGTCCCGGAAAACCTAGAGTCTCCGATCCGATTACTGCACCCTTCTTTCCGCGACTTTCTCTTGGATCAGCACAGATGCAAAGATTCACAGATATGGATTGACGAGAAAAAGGCACACGGTGTTCTGTTGGTGAACTGTCTCAAGCTCATGTCAAAACACCTAAAGCGAGATATGTGCAATCTCCGAATACCCGGTGCGCTACAAAACGACGTGAACGAAGATGTAATAAAGAAATGTCTTCCTCTAGATGTTCAGTATGCATGTTACACAGTGATGTCAACCGTCCCGTCGGACGGCCGGGGACGGTGGGCCGTCCGAGATTTCCCCAGGACGGACGGGACGGCGCCAAGGCCGTCCGTCCCGTCCTTACTCCACAATGACGGCAGGACGGCCGGGGACTTGCCGGGGACGGCGACTTTGCCGTCCCCGGCAGTCATCCACCGTCCCCGGCCGACATCGGGCGGTTACAATATGAATTTAGATGAAATCGAAAATAACCCTGAGAGCGCACGGTAAGAGACATTAATGGACCCATGCCAGGGTGCTGTGACACTTGTATCTAACTACAGTGCTATAACATGAGTAGGTGCGAATTATATGTACTTATAACAAATTCGTATAAAACTAGGTACAACTAATCCAGTCTATTCTCTTGACCTCAATGCAAGATCATTAAGCATCTGTTCCATTCGTACCATATCAGATTTCAGGCTCCGCATCTATTTATATCTCTTACAGCGCGCTCTCAGAGCTATTTTCAATTTCATCTAAATATATTTTGTAACCGCCCGTTGTCGGCCGGGGACGGTGGATGACTGCCGGGGACGGTGACTTCACCGTCCCCGGCCGTCTTTGCCGTCCGTCCCCGTCCACGTTCAAAAAGACGGCACCGTCCCCGTCTGGCTCAAGGACGGACGGCGGCAAGCCGTCCGTCCCCGTCCTTAGTGATCCCGGACGGACGGGACGGTTGATTTCACTGATGTTACAATTGGTTCAACCATCATCAGGGGAGAAGATCAAACTCTGCGACAATGACCCAGTTCATTCATTTCTCCAAGAACACTTTCTCCATTGGTTGGAGGCTCTCAGTCTCATCGGGAAGATATCTAATGGCGTCCTGATAATGAAATCTCTAGATTCCATACTTTCCGTAAGCTGCTTAATAGTCTTAGGCTCTAGTATAACAGGCTAACTTGCCGAAGCCAACGACTGACACAAACCACAATTTGAGCATGATAGTATATGATGGAAAACGCTTCGTTTTCAGCAACAGATTTATCATCGAAAAAGCACCTCTGCAGATATATTACTCCAGTCTTGTGTTCAGCCCGAAAACAAGTGTAATTAAACGGCAATTTTGGGATCAGATCCCACGCTGGATTAAAATAATGCCGGGGGTTCAAACGGACTGGGCTCCTGCGTTACAGTTGCTTGAAGGGCATTCCTTTTGGGTTTATGGGGTGGCATTTTCACCAGATGGCCAGCTACTTGCCTCTACATCTGACGACAGGACCTTTAGGCTCTGGGATCCATTGACAGGAGCCTCACGAGGCACCCTTAAAGGTCATTCTTGTGGGGTTACGGCAGTGACATTTTCACCGGATGGGCAGCTCCTTGCCTCTGCATCTGACGACATGACTGTTAGGCTCTGGGATCCATCGACCGGAACCGCGCGTGGCACCCTTAAGTGCCATAATTCTTCAAATGCAGCGGTATTTTCACCAGATAGTCAGCTCCTTGTCACTGCAGAAGGAGCTTTGCGCAGCACCCTTGACAGTCATTGTGATCATGTAGAAGCAGTCGCATTTTCCCCAAATGGCCAGCTTCTTGCCTCTGCATCTAGTGACAGCACCATCAGGCTCTGGGATCTAGCCACAGGGGCGTCGTGCGGAATCCTTGAGGGGCATGGTGGTTCACATGCAGTAGCGTTTTCGTCGGATGGCCAGCTCCTTGCCCCTGCATCTTATCGAACAATCAGGCTCTGGGATATTCAGACCAAAGAAGCAATTCAGGTACTTTCAACTAAGGAATACATTAGTAAACTGTCTTTCTCCAGTAACGGATCGTATCTCGAGACAAATAAAGGGATATTAGAGCTTAAACTTGTTACTCACTGCGAGAGTCGAACTCAGTCCAATTCAAGCCCATACCCAATACATGTAAATAGGAATTGGGTGATGTAGGGGTCAGAAAATATCCTTTGGCTTCCATCCGATTACCGACCACGATGTGTGTCAGTTCGACGGAACGTTCTTGCTAGTGGTCATCCGTCAGGAAGAGTGACTATCATTGAACTTGACCCAGATACTATCACATTTGGTGAGTCTGTCGGGTCAATTGTCAAAAAATGTCTAACCCACATATCACATGCAGTATCAGTTACGTGACGACTATCAGTTAATTTCGAAGTGATGATCGATGATTCTGCTATTTTGATTCTCGTGTTTTAGGCGATGGGGGATAGTTTGGCAGAGAGTAGTTATATAGCAAGCATGATGGTTCCGGCAGTAGTGGCGGTTATAGGGGGTATCAAAGCCAAATTACAATTCGATTTTTATCTATCAAGTTATTCGATATTCTTCATGGAAATACTTAGTCTTGATCAGGATTAAATATTGTCTGGACTGGGGTCAAATACAGTATATCCGGCTTGGGAAGGAGAATTCTGGGACTAAGAAATTCTACCCTGCATGGGTATATTCACCAATCTGGAACAAATATTCAGCCAAGGTGCAGGCACTAGTACCGAATCAGTGGATTTTAAGCTTCATTAGGTTTCATAGCTAATTTTGCTCAATTGTATGGGGGCCAATTAATGGACTGCAGGGCCTCATAGCCCTGTAGTCTTGCCATCGAGTGCCCTGGTCCGTCCAGTCCTAAAATTTTGAGCCCCGAAAATTGTCGTCCGGTCTCGGGCATGGTCTTGGACGGACGGGATGGACTATGGGGATGCCTGTTCACCACCCCTTGGCCACCGGATATGCAACACCTACAGTCCTGAAGTCTAAAAATTTCTAGGACGGAAAATCATAGTCCGGGGGAGGTTATCTGAAACAGGCACAACTCTCCGCATTTATGCCTTGTAGTATTGAACGGTAACTGATATCGCGCCAAAATTACTGAAAGTTCATTGTTTTCTACAACAGTTGCGATATATACCTACTCATGAAACTAAAATCAGAGACAGGAAAATGAAAGTACAGTCTTATGCATATAGTTATCGTGTATAGGTCAGAACATGGACGCCAAGTAAATATATGAAACAAAAGCCGAATATTGCCAAGCCAAATACAAAATTACTCTCCCTACTGAGAGCTTTGTTTCAACCCCGAACCCTCTCCTGCCGTGAATCCCAGACACCTATTCTATTTACAGCTGCACTGTCCCTTCCATTTCGGCACTAAGCTCATTCAGCAATAGAAAGTATGAATATTTGCTGTTATCCGGTCGTCAAACTGATATACATAACTCATTATGTTACACATTTGATTGGCGCGCGATTTCATTGATCACAGCTGCTATTTTGAATCAGCGTTGGCCCATGGCGTGCTTCGGATTTTTCAGACTTACAGCAGTTAGAATTGCTTGTGGTAAGTTCAATATACTTCATTTGCCCAACGAAGTAAAACCCCGCCAGCGCGGCGGGCGTGAACAAGCACGTAACGATGACACCGGCAATCAGCTTCCACACCATTTTCACTCTCCCTAACTGCGAAATCCTTATGTGAATCAAGTCCCAATACGCCGTTACTAACGCGGGCAAGGGTATCTGCCCCAGCGCTAGCCAGAGGAGAAAAATCGCGCCACGCGTCACACTGCTGGGCGTCTTAAATCCAGTGAGCCGGTAGATTATGACATAGGGAAGGCCGAGCGCAAATAGCATCATGACGTCTACGAAATGTAGCACCCATCGTGCGGTCCCGTGGCGGTGCTTAGCGTTGCCAATAGACAAGACGAAATAGTAGTTATTAGAGTCACTGAGATTACTGGCGATATTCCCAAAGTAACCCGCGGAATTGGGTGGTTCTGGAAGGTCAGGAGTTATGCGCCGGATTGATCGAAGGACTGGGATGTTTTGTAGTAGGTAGTAAAGGTATCCTTGGTATATATCATCACCATCGGGCTGGAAACGGCGGTACCTTATAACGGCAGAAATTCTCGGTTCCGTCCTAGGTGCAGGCATTTCTTTTACTTTGACTGATCCTCTTGTCTTCGTAGTTGGTACTCCACACTGTTCAATTGTTCCGCCACGTTCTTCAACCGCCGCGTACTCCTCTTCTGCAGTTTCGAATTCCTCATCCTCTTCAAGTTCCCCAACAACCCCATCAAATATTCCACCTCTCCTCCTTGCCTCCCGCATAACTGATGAGTCTACCATGTATACCGACGGATATGACGGAGAGAAGATAGCGGATAGTATGTTGACCAAGGACATTAATCCGTAGGGAACCACTGTCAACCGGTAGGATCCGTACTTATTGACCTGAATCCTAGGTGATTGCAAAATTCTAACCACCGAATAAAGATGTAAGAAAGCAATGACGGATTTGAGAACACTGTGACTCGCTGATATCCCAACGTCGTGGTATGATATCCTCCGTGGTGTGGTATCCTTATTTTTTCTACCAGATCGATAGTTAGTGTATCATCGCCTCTAGATCAACGAATCTACACCCACTTTCATTATATCATCTTTCCAGGTATCTGTTTCGTGATGCCGCGTAAACTCTAAGTTGAAGTAAGAGCGGTGCTTCCACTTTACCGAACAATGCGGGGGAATCCGGACAAGCATATACTGCCCTTTCTGGCAATTCCGGAACTCCTGTAGTTGCTTGGGTCCGCGTGGGTGTTGGGGGAACAGTTCCGAGTGTTTGCGTTCCAAATGATTGGACATGGGTACATCACATGCATATGAATCCTTGTGTTCCGCATGCGCGCGGGGGAGCCGGCATAAGCCATGTACCGCAATGTAGCGTTGCTGTAGCGCTTCCAGTCCCTCTTCTTCACAGTAGACTAAGGTTTTCGTGCTATCTGGATCGCATCGCTGGAGACCTTGTGTTGGCGTCAATGTGCTGCCGGGGAAGGTAGTATGGTTCCTTCTGGTAGTGCCTCTGTTTGTAATGTGGCATTTATGTAAGTTACATAAACACGGTTTGATAATTAGGATGGGTGGCACACGGTGAGGGGACATACAGCATCCACACTTTATCCCCTTCTTCCGGCATCCAATTTTGCGTCCTTGCAACCGTACACAGTGCACCAGCCTTCAATGCACGGTCCAGGGGGTCCTTCGCAAATAATGAAAGGCATTCGAGGTTGCGACAAGCCGCCATGAATCCAAAATATGGAAAGATAAGAGCGGCCACGGAAAGGAATATCGTGTAAACCGGGCCATATCCGGGGCTGAAGCGGATTGTGAATGCGTGGGCAATGTAGTTGGTTGCTATATACTCGAGTATTGGAAAAAGTACGTTTGCCTGGCAGGTTATTCCCGATAGCTGTATTGCGGAGTTGGCGATGGAGGAAGATTGCCTTATTGCCAGTGAGGAAACTAGGGAACTGTGCAAGATTGCGAGTAAACTGAATTGCCGAGCTTCCATAGTGCGTGCGGTGGATGTTCTTTGTAAGGTAAAATGAGAGTAAGGTTGGGGGTAGTGTGAATTGAAGGAGTCGCTGTGATAATAGATAGGTTTGGGTGGGTTAGTAGGTGGGGTAGCAGATTTTTGCTATGGAGTTAATCGATATTACCTAGATCCTTGACCGCTGTCCGTGCAAGCTCCTTCTGCCTCACGAAGTCTTTCCGGCTAACGAAGTCTTTCCGGCAAACAGCGCATCGAGGGTAGATGTGTACTGTAGCCATGACTTAGCATGGTATTGTCTCCAGTAGAACCCGTTATCAGAATGATAACCGGCATACCAACTATAACACACTCAGGGGTCTTGTTGCATAGGTTTCAGAGTGTCAAGCGTAAAGTACCCAACTGGCGGAATCCCAGCCAATGGGTCGCCTAATTCTCGGTTACGTATGCGGAGGTTTTGACAGAAAGGGAATGAATTGCCGCTCTCGGGGGAGGATGTCTTAACGATGCGTAGTATTGAAACATGCATAATATATAGCAGCACATCCGTGTCTGCTATTAGACACAGAACTCTTCCAATACATAGTACATGCCATGACAGCGGAGGCTTCTCCGGCAACGTGTCGCTTTATGATCGATTACCTACAACCTTGAGACGCATAGTAAATGATGCAACCGGCCAGTGTAGATCTTCGCTCTGCCGGGATGATACCGACTATAATATGCTCAATATGCTCCTACGACGCGATAGGATTACCTCCTTTCTGTTTGCAAGATACGACATACGTGGCTGCATAAAGTATGTTCGGAAAGAGCTCTATTATCTTCATAAAACTGGTTTCATGTCTGGCCTATTGACTGCTGTGACGACGAATACTGAGGGGGGCGTGTGAGCTCGTATCCAGACGACTGCTAGGTTGTGAGACCTCGTAGCCAGAATACACAGGCACAAACTATGAGAGAACCATCATCTGCTGAAATATTCTTCCAAAATCGTTCTTCCACGGTCAAGTTAGCTTTCATATTCTATCCGTTTCGCTTTCAGTTGCATAAAGGGTCACTAACTTCTGACAGCCCAATTCGTTTCTTTTCTCTTTCTCTTTTGTTTTCTTTGTCCAGGGGGCTTCCTTTTTTCGGGAGGGGCGGTCAGTCGTTTACTTTTACTTGTTCTTTGTCAGCGAGGACGGAGGGTAGCGGGTGGGAGCTTCGCCATCTAACCAGCTCGCCCGGAGGCGGAGTGGATAAGGGCCCTGTCATAGTCTAGCTAGAGTAAATACAGTATGAATAAACAACAACTGCCTAATTCGCTAGTGCGTACAGATAGCGTACGTGTCAAACTGTCAAACCATCGACCGATGCGCGCCGAAACCTGCGTCAGTGTTGGCGCCGCTTTAGTGGTGGCAAGATGTTTCAGATATTCCACTGTACTTCTACAACCCAGGAATCCTGTTGTGTTCTCCGTGCCACCGAAAATGATTGCACTCCCCTCGTTATTTCTCCTGTCTGCAATTTACCCGCGGCGCTGGTGGTGCAAGATTGCAATAACGACACAGGAGGGAAATGTTTCTGAAGAGGTGTCACATTTTGTCTCCCCAGGTCTGGCAAATGGTATCTAATCGGTTCCACAATTCTTGGTTCCAGCAGGCTCGGTTTAGACAGCATCTACCGAGCGCTCAGTTAGCTTATATCTGGGGTAGTCCCTAGCGTTGCAGGCTAATTGGTGGTATCAATACAAGCTAACCTGTTCCGTGATTCAGATAATTAACTGAATAGTAGTCTCGAAACATGTGGTACACACTGCATAGTGTCTAGGTAATTGTCTCCGACAATAAGCTTGAAGAGTATTGTTATTTGACCGGTTTTGTACAGTACGTCACCAAGCATACATGGGTTAGGGTTTTGATTTCCCTGGTGATCGCTAGCTTGTACTGTAAATACTATATACAAGTGAACACGCGTGTGGAAACCACACGCTACCACCCGAAAAATAAGTTTCCATTCTTCTGCTGGTTCTCTGTGAATGTTTGCCCGGACTCGCCTCCAGCTCCTTCGGGTGTTTTGTTTGAATCATACTGTATTCGGCCGCTTGCGGCCATGACATAATCTACCCTTTTTCGCGATACTTCTCCAGTGTGGCCGTCGGGTGTCCCTTCTTGCCTCTTTGAGCAAAGTCGTATCATCCCTTTCTCCTTCTCCCCTTCTCCGAAACTAACTAACTCTTTTCCGCCCTCCTCATTCCCTGCCTGCCCGTCCCCTCCCTAAGCCTCCGTAACCCTCCCGACATCAGTATCCGTCAAAAACTTCAACACTGCCTTCTAGCTTCTTCCGTATCGAACACCTGCGCCATCGGTACTCTGCCTCTCTCCTTCATCTTGCACTTCTTCCTGAGTTTTACCCACAGAGTGTCTGCTGCCGCTTCCATTTCTTGCACCACTTGAACAGGTGGTCTACTGTCTGCGTCGAGTGTCCGCACCACCAGCACTCTTTGCTTTCCTTCTTTTTAATGCGTTCCAAATAAACTCCTGTTAGAGCATGCCCCACTTTTAACTGGAGATACCTTCCCGTGACGCTCTTCTTGGTCTCGCCCAACAGCTTGCTCATCCTCCTCTTCTTATTCATTCTGTACCCCCCCTTTTTGCCGTTGAACTTCGCCTTCCACCACTTGTCAGTTTCGATCCACTTGGCTTCCGTGACCCTTCTCTGCACCTTCGCCATCGACCATCCTTTGTATCCTTTCACAAGCTCCAGAGTGCCCTCAACTCTTTCCGCGGCTGCTTTCGCTTGTTCGTCGGCTTTTTCGTTTCCTCCAACTCCTTCGTGAGATGGTACCCACCGGTACTCGATATCTACTCCCATTCCCACATTTTGTTGTTCCACTCGACTGCGTTTTAGCCATCCTCTGTCCAGGGCCTAGCTTATCGTCTTGTACTCGTTGAATTGCAGTGACTGAGTCCGAAAAGATAGCCACTTTCGAGTCACCTGTCGTGGGTAACATTTCTGCCGCTTTCCGTAGGCCCCTTTCGATGGCGTATATTTCAGATCGAAAACTTCTTTCTTCTTTCCCAGGTAGTGTCGCTCCGCTTCCCAGTTCTCTTCTCCCTCCTTCCATACCATGGCACACCCGACTCTTCCGTCTTCTAGCCTTGATCCGTCCGTCCAGAGAATTAGGCCTTCGTCTGTTATTTGAGCGACCTTCAGCGCTTCCTTCTTTTCCAGGACGTACACTTTCGCTTCCGCTCTCTGTGGGTTGATGGGTAGAAAGTTCGTTTCCCTCTTCCCTTCTACCCCTAAGTCCTTCCTCAGCCTTACTGCCAACGTTGACTCTCCCTCCACCAGCGCCCCTCCTCCTGCCTGGTCTGGCATTTCGGCTAGTCTTTTGGCGAATCGTCTCCTCCGATTATGAGTAGTGATATCGCCGGTCTCAGTCCTGCTTCCTTAAGTAGCGGAACCGTCGGTGTTGACTTGAACATTCCAGTAACCCTTCTTGCCGATTCGTTGACCAGTTTTTGGAGTTCGTGTTCGCGTCCTATCTGTCCATCCCACCACAGTTCTGACCCATACAACGCCACTGACTGAACTGCCGCTATCTGGACCTTCTTTGCATTTCTGGTCTGAGCCCGAGTCTTCCGGTTATTCCTTTGATTCTCCCCTGCGCCTTCTTTGCTCTGGTCATGACGACTTCGTGGTGGTGTTGGAAGTGCAATTTCCTGTCCATCCACACCCCTAGCCATCTCGTCGGTTTCGAGTTGAACGATATCGAGTTGTTTCGTCCACCTGGATCCTCCTTTGACCTTATTTCCTTGGTGGTTCCTTTTCTTCGAGAACAAGACTGCTTCTGTTTTCGCTATGTCGAACTGGATGGGTTCATCTCCGCCCACTGCGTAGCTCTCCTTGCACATCTTCCATGAGACTTGTGCACTGGTTGACGTCCTTCCCTTCCACCACCCAGGTGACATCGTCCACGAAGGATAGCGTTGTGACTTCCGGCGCTTCTTTTCTGCTTTCTTGAAGAGGCCGGCGATATATATTGCGAACAGAATCGGTGAAGTCGGGGATCCCTGTGGTACTCCTGTTTCGACATCCATCACTTCTCCCGTCCTTCCGTCCATCTTTATTTTTACTTTTCTGTCAGACATGAAGCTCTCCACCCACCTGCACAGGTCTGCTTCGAATTACATGTCTTCCATTATCTGGATCAGTTCCTTTCACGACACTCGGAAGGCTCCCTTGACGTCCATCAGTATGGCCGATGCGATGTTCCCCCTCCTCCACGCTTCTTGCACTCTTTTCACCATCATCCCCACCGCGTCGACCGCTGATCTTCTTTTTCTGCATCCAAACTGGCCGTCGTGTAGCAGTCCTCTCCTCTCGCACTCCTCTGAGATTCTCGTTGCCACCACTTTTCCGACCACTTTTCCTAAGCAATTCTCGAGGCGATAACCCTGTACGCCTTTGCTTGATGGTAATCTGGCTTTCCCGGCTTGGGTATCACTACACCTGTCACCGTCTTCCAATCCTTCGGATGATGTCCCAATCGTATTGTCGTTTTCACTAAGGCTACTATTCTGCTCGCATCCCACTCCCACAGCAGTCTTATTATCTTGAAGTTAATTTTGTCTGGTCCTGGTGCTTTCTTGACGCTCTGTGTATAGATAGCTTCCTTGACCTCTTCTTCAGTGATCTCCAGGTAGGTCTCTCCCCCACCTCCCTCGCCTTCTTCTTCATTCCTGGCAATGGTTTTGGGAACCCGACCTCTTTTATGAGCTCCGCTTTTTCACTCCATGAAGTCGCCAACCCGCCTTCTCGTTTCTGCAGAGCCTTAACCGTAAGTTCTCCCTGCTTTCCAGTATACTTTAGCGCCTCCACACCTTGTCTCCTTCCGCCTCTTGCACAAAGGTGTTCCAGCACTCTCGCTTGCTCTCTCTGATGGCTTTTCGCAGTTCCTTCCTTGCTGCCTTGACGGATGCGTGGTTGGTTCTGCCTCCTCTTCTTTCTCTCTTCATGAACCCCAAGATTTTCCTGTTCTCCGCTATCCTGGCATTCCACCACTTCTTGGATCTCGCACATATTCTGACTTGCTTTGCCTTCTGACTCAGTACCCTGGTGACTTCGTTTTTATCACCTTCGCTTCGTCTCCAGCTCTTGGATCGTGCTTTCTTCCGACAAAGTCTTCCTGCTTCTGCTCCATTCGCCCCAGCTCTTCTTCATCTCCTTTAAATCCTCCTCTTCAATTGTGTCGATGTTCCACGCAATCACTTCGTGGTTCGTACCATCCTCCGATTTTCTCCCCACTCAATTTCGATCATCTTATGGTCCGACCTATATCTGCTTCGTCATCTGACATTGTTCTCGCCGATGCATTCGTCACCTCACCCCCTCTTACTAGCGCGACATCAATTATCGACTCGATCAGCTCGTTGTTTTTCCATGCAACTATGGTGGCTGGCCATCGTTGATTACCTCTAGGTCGTGTTTTAAAATGAGGTTTTCCAAGAAACTAGCGTTCCTTCTTTGACTGCACCCGCTGTTCCACCATGGGCTGTGACCGTTGAAATCCCCACAGACTACCACGTTGCTCTTGGCGATCATTTCATCCCATCTCCCTCCCTCGCTGTCGGGCTGATGGTCTGTCGTTATCTTCTTGGAGTATTTAGTCATAGACATTGACAATTCTGACCTTGACTCCTCTCTTGTTGGTGACGTCAAAAGCCTGTATGTCCCCTCGGCCTCCAAAGTCCCCTAATTCGTCGACCACAACTGTCGTGTCCACTCTTACTGCGGTCATGGTTCTCTTCCCTCTTATCAGTCTGAAAGCCGGATGGCTAATTCGGTACTCCTCCTCTTTTCCTTTTCCCGATACGGCTCTTGCATTACCACCAAATCTGCCCCTCTTTCCACCCCCTTTTCTAGCGCCAGGAACGTGCTATCCTTCGCCTTCCCACATTTGGCTTGTAGGACTTTCACCATTGCGTTTCTGGATCGACTCTTCTGACCCTTGTTGCGTTGCCGGAACTTGGATCTCTTTGTCTCTCTCTGCATCTTCCGTGGCCGGGGCCTCGTCACGTTCTCCGGTTTTCATGGCTTCGGGCACTGTTTCTCCCTCTGACTCTCTCCCTCCAGCTTGTCCTCTCCTCCTTGGCCTTCTGAATTGCCTCCTGTTCTTAGGGCACGCGTTACGTTTTGCGATATGGTTCCCTTGCAGTTGGCACACTTGTCATTGTTGTGTGTGCTGTTCTGGCTCTTCTCAGCCTTGCACCCCACGACGTCACATTGATGGTCTTCTGTTTTGTGTTTCCCGGCGCACAGCATGCACTTCACCATGCCCAGCCCCAGCCTGCCGCACTTCGAGACATGGTGTCCCCATCCACAGCAACTTTCGCAGAAAGTGTCTGGTCTGGCGTGAATGTATCTTTCCACCTCATGCCAGACTCCTGCCGCCCTCAATCCTTTCTCTAAGCACCTCTGTGCTTTCTTCTTTCCATTGATCGAGAAGACCACTGACGTCGCCTGTTTCTCCCCGCTCCTCCTCTTCTCCTTAATATCTGCAGTCTTTCCCAGCCAATTGATAGCCATCGGAACGACTACTCCCTCGTTTTCTGCCTGTATTTCTTGCCTGAGTTTCTCCAGGCCTCCCGACTTCTTAACTGCATACTGGTCAAAGCTGATCCCATGCATCTTCACCTTCTCCCAGGTCTCGTTCTTTTCCAAGTTGATGATCCCTTGGTCGATACGTCTTGCTGCTTTTACAACGACCTCTCTCCAAGCGACTAGCATGTCCGCCGACGCTCCTGGAGTGGCCAAGGCCGTGATCGTTCCTCTGACATTAGTGGTGATTGTCTCCATTCTGATATGGTGGGGGGCTCCTGCCGCGTGCAGCGCTCTGTTAACCGCCGACACAATTTCAACGTCCATCTTCTGAGAAGTCGGGAGTGCATTATTTCTTTTCAAGGTAACTCTCCTATTCTCCACCGTGTTCTTGTTTGTGGGGATTGCTGCCATGTCGTCTAGCTCCTTCTTCTCCACCATCTTTTTTCTCTCGATGACCTGGAACTCACCCTCCTTCTCCTTTTTCTGCCCTTTTGCCGACGCTGCTGCCTTCTCTGCATACGTTGGCTTCCTTTGCTGTTGTTGTTTTTGTTGCTGCTGCCGTCCCTCCGGTTTCTTCGCTACCTTGGTTTCCTTGGCATCCACCTTCGGTCCCCTGGGCGCGTTCGCCGGAGCTTCATTTTTGGGGGGGCGATCAACGTTGGCTTTTCTCTGCCTCTAAATTAGATCGACTTTGGGGTGGCTCTAACGATCGGGACTGCCGGTGCATGTTTTGAGGCCTCCATCTGTGGTCTCTGTGCGTTCATCTCCTCATTCATGACTCTCTCCGTCAGTACCTGGACTTCTTCCAACACATCCGGGTTTGTTTCCAAGTGCATATCCGTGATTCCCTTCGCTTCCTGAATCTCCTTCTGGATATCCCTCCTTTTTTCGTTGTTGATTATCGCAACCATGTTTGTAATGCTTGCTGTCCACAGTACTTGCTCCTTGTGGCGGAATTGCCACTTCCCCTCTCTCTCGTCCATCCACACCTTCACTCCTGACCATTGTTCCTCTTCGCGTGCTGCGTGGGCTTCCAACAAGTTTGTTATTTGTCTGGCGGTTCGGTGCAGCTGCGCCAGCTCCTGTGCCTGCTGTCGAAACGTCCTTTCCATGCGGCTCCTCCAGTCCCCCGTGGGCTTCGAAAGCTCTGGGTTCTCGCTCCACAGTCTCTTCCCATTTTCGTTGCGCTCCAGTGGCTCAGCCGCGGTCGCGATCGTGATCGTGGGGACGACGCGTGTCGTTGACGCGTCGCCGGAAGTGCCATTCGCCACTTCTGTTCCTGCAAATCCCTCCAAATTCGTGTCTCCTCTCTGAGCTGGTGTTCTGATCCCCTCATCTGCTACCCCGGTGGGGCTCACTCTTCCCGTGGTCGCCATCATTCCTGGCTTGGTCATCGCGTTGTGGACGCGTGCTTGCTTCGTTGGCGAAGTGCCCAACCTCTTCCGACGGTCCGGATGCGCCAGGGATGTCGTACCAGGGTCAATTCGATGCTAGAAACTGATTTCCGGTGTCCGATTGTCGATTACTGCTGTGGTTGGCGACTTATTTCGCGGTTTCCGATTTCGCCGTAATTGTGAGAGAGACGGTCTCTGAAACTGGTTGCTGAAAGTGAGGGCAAGACAGAACGCGAGTAATTGGTGCAGGATGTTGCTCCGTGGAGTGACCGGTCAACCCATGGAGTAACTGGGCTCCGTGGACTGACTAGTCAGTTCGGCGAGTGCACACACTCCTTGGGCTGACCAGTTATTTCACGGAGTGCCACATCAACAATACCTGTTGCAAATATATTTTGGTCTAATTAAGTCTGCAAGTATTTGTCCAATCACCAAGAATTGTATACATGGAACACGCAAAATACATTGCCCTTTCGATTTCTAGTCTTTGATTTACAATATCTTTAAAATTGATCGAGCAGCTTTAAAAACACACCCCAAAAACGCCGAAAATCGAAGTTTTTCCACAACCATTCTATCAATATTTGAGATATGGAGCGATGACAGCGAGGGAGAAGATGACAGCGAGAGCGAAAATTTCAGTGGTGATGAGAATAGTGAGGACGGTGAGGAAATGTGATGGAAGAGAATAAGAACTTGTCAGCGGCCCAGGTACCAGATAATGACATTGAGCATAGTTAGTGTAATTGTAGTTGCGCCATGGTGTTGAGAGATGCAGTGATAATTTTTGTCCTGAGTAGTAGGTATAATACGCCAGTCAGTTTGTGGAACACTGATCTGACTGGTTCATTCGTGGAAGGTGGGACTCCATGAACTGACTAGTCATTCCACAGAGCAACATACTCCACGAACTGAGTAGAACATCACTTCTTGCATGACGTGTCATTCCTTTTGTATCTTAGTTCAGTGCTTGGCGCGAAGACTTTTCGCTTCACACTCCAAGCCATGTAGACATAGAAAAACTCATTCAGTGCGAGTGTCACCTTCTCCAAACGTCTCCACTCTCCTTCGTACGCACCAAGACGAGCATCATTTGGGTCGGTCCAACAAAGTACACGGGGGAGATTCATTGGACGCGCTTTTGGTAATCAGCAGCGGCTACAGGTGGAAATACCCTCAACGATAAATGATTACAACCATGAAAAAGTTGGTGTAGATCTTGCTGACCAGTATCGTGCTTCATACTATACTAAACAGATCAGTAGACGGAGCTGGCCTCCACTGCTGGCACCTACTCCTCAGGCCGATCAAAGCCCCAGCGGTCTCACAAAGCTTTCCGAATTGTACTTGCAGAAGAGTTGGCAGAAGCTGCAAGTATTCACTGAGAGGCAGAATTGGGTCCCGGTACCACCACTAACAAGAGACCACACCAAAAGCCACCTGCTGCATATCTAAACTTTACCACCGCAAAAAAAACCACGTATGCTACAGCAAGCAGTGGGGTATTACCGAAATACCACAGTGTACGGAGGTGAATATCATGAATTGGGTGCAGCTACTGGGAATGAGAGCAAGGAGTGCATTGGGTGTAGGTTTAAAATGAGGAGGAAGGGTAAAAAGGGCGGGCAAAAACCACTAGAAGGCGATGTATTAATTGTGCACTACCTTTGTGCTTTGGATGTATATAAAATGGTACTCATGCTTTTGATATCACTCGGATTTCCTCTCTCAGTATCGTGGGACGCTACAACTCTTAGACTGCTCTTAGTGTGTTGTGTACGTTTTCGGCCCTTATTACCAGTGGAGGGGATACCTAACATAATACCCTCGTAGCGGGGACATGTACGGTCACTCGCGATTCTCCTGGTAAGGATATCATCGGATATCACTCGTCTTAAAGCCAGCGCCAATTGTTACTTTTATGTGCGAATAGAAGCTTGATTCTCTATACAATCTATGCAGAAATTAATGGTCTATATACGGCTTGACATACAGTCTGAAACTCTCGTGCTTACGCATCGTATGCAAGCCACGAACCTCATACAAGCCATGAATCCTATACAAGGTTGGAAACAGTAGACAAAACGCATATATGCAACACCAATCGTTTCAGCGAAGCTTCTCTTTAGCGAACGAAGCTAGAGAATGCACCGCTCCGAAACCACGAAGGTTCTCGAACAAAGTTTCTCTCTAGTGAACGCAGCTAGAGAATGCACCGCTCCGAACAGCGATGCTTCTCGAACAGCGAAGCTTCCCTCTAGTGAACGAAGCTAGAGAACGCACCGCTCCAAATAGCGAAGCTACTCTCCACCCAACCAAGCTAGAGAACGCACCGCTCCGAACAGCGAAGCTAATCTCTATCGAACGAAGCCTATTCTTCTGGAGGTTATTAGATCGAAAGGATACCACTGGCCTGGAAGACAGAAGCCGCGGGGTTGATGTCATAAAGGATACCAACGGTCCGAGTATAATCTATTAACGATAAAGATACAGTGGGATCGGGAGATAGAGTTCGGCAGTAGTTGTCAAGGAAAGGGCATTGGCTCGAAAGGCAATTGCGGTAGTTGCAAGGGAAGGGCATTAGTTCGATAGTGGTCCAGGTACTGGAGGTTTAGAGAAAAGCGTAGATAGAAGTTAAAGCGAAGACGAAGGTATAAAGACCTTCGGTTTCTTCGAGGGTAGAAAGGCATCACAACCAACCTTCTCAGCGAGGAGAACAAGCCTTAACAATATACGTATTGGAAAGCCATTTCTTTTCGTTTTGAATCTTTAAAGTGATTTTTCCACATCCTAAGCGAATCTCCTAACCCGCCGCAATCGAAGCAAGTCCTGAACCGAGTAAGGATACTACTTTGACCGGTGAACCGGGAGCGGCGCTCCCGGTGTCACAATATTGGTCGTGTTTCCTCCTTCGCCTTGACTTCGTGCATTGGCCATCATGACCATTCGTACTGCCTCTTCTGCAGCGGCCACTTGTGTCCTGAGTTCTGCTGTCTCCTGCTGGGCCGCCTCCGCTATCGCTCTTGCTGCCATCGCCTCCCTGGCTGCCCTGTATTCCTTGTCCTCAGTACCACCTGCAGCTGCTGCACGCAGGGTTTTGACTTCTGCCATCAATTCTTCCATGGCCACCGCCCGGCCCTCCGCCTCGTCATAACATTCCGCCCACATGTCTTCAAGGGCTGCGATGTACCGTCTCCACCACCCATTCTCATTTGGGCCGTCGTTGATCGACCTTTCCAATATCCCATCGCGATACCGGACGTACTCGTCTGACCGTGGTCTCTCATGATTCGGTTTGCATAGTAGGTTCACTGTATTATCCGTGTAGTCGGGGTCATGATACTACGGGTCGCCGTTGCTGCTGCTATTGCCTGCCTCGGGCTGTGGGGGTACCATGCCTGTCTCGGCTGCCTTCTTGGTGCGACTGAAACTGACATGGTTCGGGTTCTCTTATTTCGCAGGGTGTTGGGGTTGCAATAACGTGTCGGTGTCTCGGGGGTCTCTGATTCTCGGGGTCTCTGACAGTGTTGCCAGTAGTCCGGACGGTCCCGGTCCATTGTAGGGATCAGTGCAGTCCAGTGCGAAAAATTGTTGCACTGGACTGGACTGGGAATTTAGGGTGTTGCACTGGACTGATACAGTGCGGACCGGTCCAGTGCTAACAATTTAAGTAATACCTGACTAATGGTATCAGAGTGGCTTCTCCTCGGAACTCAGACTCATCGGATAGTATCTTCTATGGAAATCATTCTCCTTGATATCATTCCGGTCCAATCATCACTGTTGGGCTGATTTATGTAGAGTACAGATATCATGTGGCGTTGGGTTAGGGTTTGAATTGGCACACGAGCCTGTAAATCTTGTATGACTACGTGTTATCTTAGACAATTGAAAGAGTGTGAGTTAAGAGACTCATCACAGATTTCGCAGCAGCACCTATCAGTTGACATACACTTCCGGATGGGCTTGGAAATGGTCTAATAATCACGCTGCTAGCTTAGACAGTCCAGACCAGTCCAGACTGATTCCGGACCAGTGCGCAAAAATTGTGCACTGGTCCGATCCCAGTGCGAAATTTGAGTGGACTGGACTGGACTGGACCTGCGCGGTTCCAGTCTGGACTGGTCCGCACCTGGACCGCTGGCAACACTGGTCTCGGACTCTCGGGGTCTCTGATTCTCGGGGTCTCTGGTTCTCGGGATCTCTGCTTCTCAGTGTCTCTGCAATTGATTCTCTCTCGTCTCATGTCGGTGATCTCGCTGGTGTTATCGCTTGTGATCTCACATAGGGTGTCTCATAATGTTGACGCCTGGAGGTCTAGTACGTGTTAGTGTAACTTGGTGTCTGTCTCGTAGGTCCTCTTGATTTGCTTAATTGCATTGAATTGCCACTGCTAAAGAACTGGAATCGAGGCAAAAGAGGGTGTTGACGTGTTGCTACCAAGATGTGCTGTACTAGAAGTGTAGTGTCTATTCTCTAAGTGTCACGATCTATGTATACACAGACTTGAGCCGCCCCATTCTACACTTCTGATTACCGTTATCTATTATGTTGAACACAACCCAAACGGAACGGCAAAGCCCCCTCAGACGGAGCACCCCGGGTGATTGTCCTCGGGAAAACTGATTTCTTGTTTTTGTATGGTACCGACAGATGGAGATAGAAAAGTTAAATTTGAGAAGTGATTGCTTGGAACATCGACGAAATTGAAGAGGATGATTCAAAGGAGATGAAGAAGAACTGGGGCGAATGGAGCAGAAGCAGGAAGACTTTGTCAGAAGAGAGCACGATCCAAGAGCTGGAGGACGAAGCGAAGGTGATAAAAAACAAAGTCACCAGGGTGCTGAGTCAGAAGGCAAAGCATGTCAGAATATGTGCAAGATCCAAGAAGTGGTGGAATGCCAGGATAGCGGAGAACAGGAAAATTTTGGGGTTCATGAAGAGAGAAAGAAGAGGAGGCAGAACCAACCATGCATCCGTCAAGGCAGTAAGGAAGGAACTGCAAAAAGCAATGAGAGAGAGCAAGGGAGAGTGCTGAAACACCTTTGTGCAAGAGGCGGAAGGAGACAAGGTGTGGAGGGCACTAAAGTACACTGGAAAGCTGGGGGAACTTACGGTTAAGGCTTTGCAGAAACGAGAAAGGGGGCTGGCGACCTCCTGGAGCAATATAGCGGAGCTGATAAAAGAAGTCGGGTTCCCAAAACCATTGCCAGGAATGAAGAAGTAGGCGAAGGAGGAGGGGGGAGAAACCTCCCTGGAGATCACCGAAGAAGAGGTCAAGGAAGCTATCTATACACAGAGTGTCAAGAATGCGCCAGTACCAGACACAATTGACTTCAAGGTGATAAGACTGCTATGGGAGTGGGATGTGAGCAGAATAGTAGCCTTAGTAAAAACGACAATACGGTTAGAATATCATCCGAAGGAATGTAAGAGAGTCACAGGAGTTGTGATACCCAAGCTGGGAAACCCAGATTATCACCAAGCAAAGGCGTATAGGGTGATCGCAGTTGAGAATTGTTTTTGAAAAAGTTGTCGAAAAAGTGGTGGCAATGAGAATCTCAGAGGAGTGCAAGAGGAGAGGATTGCTACACAACGGCCAGTTCGGATGCAGAAAAAGAAGATCGGCGGTTGACGTGGTGGGAATGATGGTGAACAGAGTGCAAGAAGTGTGGAGGAGGGGGAACATCGCGTCGGCCATACTGATGGATGTCAAGTGAGCCATTCTGAGCGTCGCAAAAGTCCATATAATGGAGGACATCAAATTTGAAGCAGACCTGTGCAGGTGGGTGGAGAGCTTCATGTCTGAGAGAAAAGTAAAAATAAAGATGGATGGCAGGGCGGGAGAAGTGATGGATGTCGAAACAGGCGTACCGCAGGGATCCTTGACGTCACCGATTCTGTTCGCAATATACATTGCTGGCCTCTTCAAGATAGCAGAAAATAAGCGCCGGAAGTCACAATGCTATCCTTCGTGGACGATGTCGCCTCGGTGGTGGAAGGGAAGGACATTAACCCGTGCACAAGTTATATGCAAAGATGTACAAGGAGAGCTACGTAGTGGGCGAAGATAAATGCCGTCCAGTTCGACATAGCGAAAACACAAGCTGTCATGTTCTCGAAAAAAAGGAACCACCAAGGAAGTAAGGTCATGATGAGTATCCAGGTGGACGAGAACAACTCGATATGGTTTAATTCCAAACCGACGAGATAGCTAGGGGTGTGGATGGACCGAAAATTGAACTTCCAATACAACCACAAAGTTGTCATGACCAAAGCAAAGAAGGCGCAGGGGAGAATCAAAGTAATTACCACAAGACTCAGACTCAGACAAGAAAATGCAAAGAAGGTCCACATAGCTGCAGTTCAGTCAGTGGCATTGTATGGGTCCGAACTGTGGTGGGATGGACAGATAGGACACAAATACAAACTCCAAAAACTGGTCAACGAATCGGCAAGAAGGGTTACTGGGATGTTCCAGTCAACACTGACAGTTCCGTTACTTAAGGAAGCAGGACTGCGACTGGCGATATCACTACTCAATAATCGGAGGAGACAATTCGCCAAAAGATCAGCCGAAATGCCACACCAGGCAGGAGGAGGGGGGTTGGTGGAGGGAGAGTCAACATTGGCAGTAAGGCTGAGAAAAGACTTAGGGGTAGAAGGGAAGAGAGAAATGAACATCTTACCCATCAACCCACAGAGAGCGGACGCGAAAGTGTTCGTCCTGGACAAGAAGTCTTCGACACTGAAGTATACACCATCGAAAGGGGCCTATGGAAAGCGACAGAAATGCTACCTATGACAGGAGACTCGAAGGTGGTTATCTTTTCGGACTCAGTCACCGCAATACAACAGGTGCAAGACAACAAGCTTGGCCCTGGACAGCGGATGGCCAAAAACACAGTTGAGTGGAACAACAAGATCGTGGGAACAGGAGTGGAAATAGAGTACCGGTGGGTACCATCTCACAAAGGAGTTGAAGGAAATGAAACAGCTGATGAACAAGCGAAAGCAGCCGCGGAAAGAGTGGAGGGCACGCTGGAGCTTGTGAAAGGATACAAAGGATGGTCAATGGCAAAGGTGCAGAGGAGGGTCACCGAAGCCAAGTGGAACAAAACTGAAAAGTGGTGGAAGGCCAAGTTCCACAGCAAAAAGGGGGGGTACAGAATGAATAAAAAGAGGAGGATGAGCAAGCTGTTGGGCGAAACCAATAAAAGCGTCCGGGGAAGGTTTCTGCAGCTAAAAGTGGGACACCCGCTGACAGGAGTTTATCTGGAACACATTAAGAAGAAAGAAAGCAAAGAGTGCTGGTGGTGTGGACACTGGACGCAGACAGTAGACCACTTGATCAAGTGGTGCAAGATGTAGAGTCGGCAGCAGGATACTCTGGGGGAGCAGTTGCGAAAGAAGTATAAGATGAAGAAGAGCGGCAGAGTGCCAATGGCGCAGGTGTTCGATACGGAAGAAGCAGAAAAGGCAATGTTGAAGTTTTTAATGGATACTGATGTTGGAAGAGTTACGGAGGCTTAGGGAGGGGATGGGCAGGCAGGGATTGAGGAGGGGGGAAAGATGTGTTCAGTTCAAAGAGAAGGGAAGAAGGAGAAAGGGATGATACAACTTTGCTCAAAGAGACGAGAAGGGACACCTGACGGTCACACTGGAGAAGTATCTAGGAAAACATTTTTAGATTATTTCATGGCCGCAAGCGGCCGAATACAGTATGATTCAAACAAAACAAAAAAGGCTAAATTTGAGGCTCGAGACGCTAATGATAAGGTATAGAGCAATGGATGTTGCAGATGATGTTGTTTTTGTTCATCTAACTTAGATTCGCTCCAAATCCTAAGATTCAAATTCACATTGAGTCCAATGGATAACACGGGAATTCACCCCATTTTGCACTGTTCCGCCCGGCGTTCCAACGATTGCGCAAAGTCTATGTACACCAATTATCTTGCTTAAGACTGTCAATAATGCGTTTTCTCTACAGCTGCTCCTTGAATAATAGGCGTATCACGACTCGGAGACGGGAAGTCCAAATACACCCACTTATGCATTTTCATGTGTTGAATTTCTTGTGATCAAAGCGAAACTCGTTGCGTTACCTGGGAAGCTGTGGCGTCGTAAAAGCGGCTCATCCGGCCCCGGAAATAACCGGCGCTAGTAGTTTATCCCTCGGCTTGCATCTTGTACGATCCCTGCATCACATACTAATGATCGTTTCTCGCTATTTTGCATTCAATGTCGAGGTGCGACTTTGTCACGAGGCTCACGGATTAATCATATTTTTGACCGGACTTCATCCCAGCATCCATCTCGTTCTAATTCTTTTTAGTATCCTCATTTACCGCTGTCATCCAACCTAGGAAATAGCATATTACCTTTCAATTCACAGCTAACTGCGTTGCTCAAATCAATCAGAGTAAGTCACAGACATAATCAGATGGGCTAACAATAAACTCATAACCGATGACATATCCAGCCCCATCCCCAGGTAACATTATAATAAGAAAAAGAAACTAATGAGAAAAAGGGGAATACATGAGAAGCCGAAGGAAAATGACATAACTGACGAGTTTTAGAATATGGAGAGAACAAACGTGGTGAAATAGGGCGGCTCGACCGATTAGGCTGCCATGATAATCGGAAACGGTGTTGAGTGAAACCTTAGAGAGCTGGTAGAAGGGTCTTATCAATTATTGTAGTCGGTGCAGGAACCCCGGACAGCCCCAGCCTGAAGAAGTCTTTCCATAATAGCATTGCGATGATCAAAGAATCTTGCAGTATCGAGCGCTGTTGACCCATCATCTGAATGAACGTTAACACCAGCGCCAGCTTTGAGGAGTCGTTCCACAATGGCCAAATTTTGTCCGTGTACTGCGGCTGCTAGATTGGGGACGGAATGGCCCGCATCGGCGTTGATGTGTGCGCCAGCTTCGAGGAGTCGCTCCACAACAGCCAAGTTTCCTCCATATCCTGCGGCCTGTAGAGCCGAAACTCCATGTTCTTGGCACGGATCGGCGTTGACGTCAGCGCCAGCTGCAAGGAGTCGCTCCACAATAGACAAATTTCCAACCCAAGCTGCTGATTGTAGGGCCGTGTAGCCGCAATCCTTGGCGGGATCAGCATTGACATTTGCACCACCTGCGAGGAGTCGCTCCACAATGGCCAAGTTTCCTCCATATGCCGCGGCTTGTAGCGCCGTTTTGCCGTATACTTTCGATCCATCGGCGTTGACATCTGCGCCAGCCGCGAGGAGTCGTTCCACAATGGATAGGTGTCGTGACCCTGCTGCTGCTTGCAAGGCCGTATAGCCGCACCCTTCGGATGGGCCTGCGTTGATATCTGCACCAGCTTGAAGAAGTCGCTCAACAAGGTCTATATGTCCTGACTCTGCTGCTGCCTGAAGAGCCGTTCGACCACTCCAATGTGCTGCATCGACATTGATATCTGCACCAGCTGCGAGGAATTGCACCACGACGTCCAGGTTTCCTGACGCTGCAGCAGCTTGTAGAGCCGTTCGGCCGTGGCGATCAGCGGCATCTGCATTGACGTCTGCACCAGCTGCGAGGAATTGCTCCACGACGTCCAGGTTTCCTGACGCTGCAGCAGCTTGTAGAGCCGTTCGGCCGTGGCGATCAGCGGCATCTGCATTGATGTCTGCACCAGCTGCGAGGAGTTGATCCACGATGCCTCGGTATCCTGAGGCTGTAGCGACTTGTAGAGCCGTTCCGCCATAGTCGGCCACACCTGCGTTGACGTCTGCACCTGCTGCGAGAAATCGTTTCACAATTTCTAAATTCCCTGAATCTAGTGCGGCCTGCAGTGCCGTTCGGCCGTAACTATAGGCAGCTTTTGCGTTGACGTCTGCACCAACTGCGAGGAGTCGTTCAACAACGGCTAAGTTCCCTGAATATGGTGCGGCCTGCAACGCCGTTCTGCCGAATTCATGGGCCGCATTTGCGTTGACGTCTGCACCAGCATGGAGCAGCAAATCAATAATTTGGAAATTACCGAGATAGGCAGCTCGTTGAAGTGGAGTCCATTCTCTTTTCCGATCACTTCGAACATCCGGATTGTTACCCTCCTCAAGAATACACTCTACTTCTGATGATAAACCACTTTCCACTGCCAAGCTCAAAGCAGACGATGGGCTAAGCGATACCGATAAGTTTTGGGCTCTCGGAGTGCAGATATTTAACTCCCACGACGGCAGCAATCGCTCTCGTAAAAGACTAACTCTTTGAAATTGATTTAGTTCACTCTCTCGGTCTAATCGTGATCGAACCGTAGTCGTAACTCTCGCAGATTGTTGGGGAATTGGCTTGGAGTTGGTGATAAGTTTTGGTGGCGGAACGGGTTGGGGTGTGTGATCTATCATTCGGTTGGTCTCGATAAATCCAAAATCTCTGTAACAGCGAGAGCTGTTCTCACAAAAGTCAATATTCAGCATTGGGGGGATACATTTACTGGAGGTGGCACTGACCATCTTAATGAAGCTTTCTGATGCCGAGCTTTTTGGTGACAGCGTGGACAAGTGATTGCCGGTAGACGATCGTCCGTTTCAGCATATACGGAAACCCGAAATAATATGCTCATGAGGATTGTTGACCCTGGCGACATCATATGCGACCATTCAGACGATTTGACTAATGCCCCGGTATCCTGTAGTGCAAGGTTGTACTGTTCGTTCTTGACTCTATCGTGGCCGGGAAGTTGCCGAAACATAAGTTCGAGAAGGTCGCGGAATATCTAAATACACTTAGTCCCACACACAATTCTATTGCGATAGACGGAGGCAAACTGAGGGTGATATGCAAAACAGAAATGGAATTTGCACTGTTCTACCAAGAGCATCCATGAGAATGATAGGTTTGTCGTGTGCTGAAAATCCGCCTTCCCATGCAAAGCCTAGCAGCTTGGGAACCTCCGCGTAAAGCGTATTGAGCTTTGTATGAATTTCCGTAACCTTATGCTCGGTGGACTTGATCGCTACTGCGCACGACTCGAAATTCTTCATAGTACGCATCATCAGTTGCCTGGATGCAATCAGCTCAATCTGTAAGTTATATCCGATGCGAAGGCCGTTCCCGGCGGGGCACAAGGAGCACTCACATTCCCAACGCTGAAGTATAAGCCTCTAAACCTTGGATATGGATAAGAAGATCTCGTTGTAGGCGTTCTGCATCTTCCTTCTTGAATATCCATTTTATCTTATTCATTTGGTCGCGGCTCGTCCTTGTGCCTTTCTGCTTCATGCACGACCGCGTATAAGGCTCAATTGTCTTGGCAAGTCGTTCCAACTTTTCACGACAGAGCCGCAACTGGTGATTGACGCCATTTTCCACCGATTTCTCGGCTATGGTGATTTCGCCATCCTGCAGCTGTGTCCACTCTAACGAGAGTGCTTGGCAGGTAGAAATCGCTCGCTGAAAGGCAGTAAGAGTCTCCAGAAAAGACCGAACCTCGGGAACGGAGCCAGCGCTCTCTCTCAATGCTTGCACCACCTTCCAGGTCAGCTCGGTGACCGCTAGGAAGTCGCCGACTGAGAAACCAAACGGAATAGGCATGTCGTAAGTGGGTAGAGTGCTGGTTGGGGGACAAGATTTTTACTGTAGACGGGCTGACGGAGGTGAGGAACTGGCGATGTAACAGTGTGAAAACGTTCAGCCTTAGCTCAGGTGCGGGGTATGAAACCGTGTAAGGATTTGACTGGTTGATATTATGTTCTAGTCAGTTCACGGAGAATATCAGCCCGCGGGGTAACCGGTCAATTCACGAAGTCCCGCCTTCCGTGAATGAACCAGTCAGATCACGGATCTGTGAACTGACCAATGCAAACTATGCTCAACCATAATTAATATTTACTCCGATCGCAAAGTTATGTATACATGAAATATGAACAATTTATCGCTCTTTCAACTCCCAGTCTCCAATTTACCATATCTCTAATATTGATAGAATGGTTGTGGAAAAACATCGATTTTCGCCGTTTTTAGAGTGTGTTTTTAAAGCCGCTCTATCAATTTTGAAGATATCATAAATCAAAGACTGGGAATTGAAAGAGCGATGTATTTTGCATGTTACATATATATATCTCTTGGTGATTGGACAAATACTCGCAGACTTAATTAGACTGATCTTTTGTCATTTTTGTCAGTGCCACCATGGCTCCACGAAGTGACTGGTCAGTTCACGGAGTTGTGGTAAACTCCATGACCGGTCGTCTCGTCTGGAGAATTATTGATTCTGCGAACTATATTGTCCTGGACTTTATCGATCCGTCAACCACAGGTGCGTAACTGTTTACCGCGTTCGCCACTCCAACAATCCAACACCTAGCAAGGCTGCAAGTTGACAGCGGCTTTTGTCCTCGGATAGCTGCCAGCAGCAGCTCTATCATGACGTCGGAAAAGTCTTGGTCTTCGATGTTGTTGCCTCCGGCTATCAAAGTCGTAAAAGGCCTCATCAATACATCATCCAATAAACCACCCAGGGTCACCGGCTGACCAACGTTGATGCTCTCCAAATTATCCAATGTCGCGACCCATGACTCTGCCATGTCCTTCGTTAAGGGGCCATCCTTTCGCTTGATTGTAGTGAGCAAGAGCTGTAATCCGGTGTTTGAGATTTCATTCATAGGCTGATCGATACCGGCACTGAGGGCATTGTTGTGAGCAAATCAGAGGGAAAGAACGAATGTGCTGAATTGTCTATAGTACAAAGAGAGAGAAAGAGAATGCTCTATATAAGAGAATGGGCGCCATGCCCGGAACGCGCCATACCCGGAGCCGGGCCGGAGTTAAGTCATATCCGGAGCCGAACATCCGGAGCCGGATGTCGTGCTCAAGTCCGGGTGGATGACCGGTGCTCTCGGCTCGATGCCCGAGAAGACTCCGGCCACACCTCCGAATGACGTCGAGAGCCTCCGGGCTAAACCCAGAGCAGTAGCGTTAGTCAACTTGCGCCAACAGGCATCACTCAGAGCTGGGCTACTTTTGTACATCAAACTTCTCACAAACCCCTCATCACCGCTTCGCTTTGCATTCGAGAGGTTCGTCACGAGTGATGTCGATAGTCTCTCCTGTAAGTCGACCTTATCCAGTACTATCGTAGTCAATAACAGTTGAAACACCACCTCCCACGTTGCCTTTGCTTTTCTCGATTCCTCAATCGGATGGTGTCGTATTGCTCCGTCCCTCTCTCCTCGATCAATAGTCCAACACCACGTTGGCACTGGTCATTATGACGGCTTGCGCGATCCCATTGTTGAATCCAGGACTCCGAAAGGACTTTTATCAGCTGTGACGATCTCGCCTCTTGCGCCGCAACCAGTAATGCATGGATCGCTCCTGATGTAGAAGTAGCGCTAGGATAGTTGCCGCCAGATTGCACAACGGCCTCATAGATTCCAGCCACAGACTCCCCCAAGACCTCATCAACTATTCCCGGGTGCCCTACTTCCGGGCGATTTTCATCAATGGTGCGAATAAGCGAGGTGGTGGTCGAGGCAGCCATTATCTTCAATACCTCCGAATAATTCGCTGTGACAATCATCAAAATCGTCATGATGGACCTCATTAACATTTGCGCAGGTACTCGCTGATTTTTCCCGGCTAAGGTACCGAACTCCATTCCTCGGTTGTTGATGATGCGCCTTACTATTTTGTTTTTTTTTTTTTTTTTGTTTGAATCATACTGTATTCGGCCGCTTGCGGCCATGACATAATCTAACCTTTTCCAAGATACTTCTCCAGTGTGACCGTCAGGTGTCCCTTCTTGTCTCTTTGAGCAAAGTCGTATCATCCCTTTCGCCTTCTCCCCTTCTTCAACTAATTACACCTTTTCCACCCCCTTCGTTCCCTGCCCGTCCCCTCCCTAAGCCTCTGTAGTTCTCCTGACATCTGTATCCATCAAAAACTTCAATATTGCCTTTTCTGCTTCCTCCGTATCAAATACCTGCGCCATCAGTACTCTGCCTCTCACCTTCATCTTGCACTTCTTCCTCAACTTCTCCCACAGAGTATCCTGCTGCTGCTTCCACTTCTTGCACCGCTTGAACAAGTGGTCTACTGTCTGCGTCAAGTGTCCACACCACCAGCACTCTTTGCCTTCTTTCTTCTTAATGCGTTCCAGATAAGCTCCTGTTAGCGCGTGTCCCACTTTCAACTGGAGGAACCTTGCCGCGACGCTCTTCTTGGTTTCGCCCAACAGCTTGCTCATCCTCCTCTTTGTATTCAATCTGTACCCCCAGTTTTTGCCGTTGAACTTTGCCTTCTAACGTATTTCTCGGTCTAACCGCCCACGGCCTAGTAACCGATCACGCAATCAAGCACATAAGCGCCCGAGCAGGGGTTCATATTTACCCCGCTCCTAAACTTAATTTTCACCTTCCCACTTCATCACCGCAACCATGGGCAGAGTGAAGCTCAGAGAATGGGTCACTGACAGAGAAAGCGCCATCCGGGATGCCAAACAAGCGTATCTTAGTGGTGAAGTAACATCCATCCGCTCAGCAGCCTCAATTTACGGCATTCCTATGGCACCCTGCGAGATAGACTCAGAGGGGCACAACCCCGGAGTATTGCACATGAGAAGGAGCAGCTACTTACTCCCGAGGAAGAGAAATCAATTGTGAGATTCTGTGAAGCTCTGGATGACCTGGACACCCAATGCAAGGGAAAATGGTTAAGGATATCGCACTAGTTCTGCTACCCCTGCAACGTCGCCGGCAATTGGGCAAACACTGGATTACTCGCTTTCTAAACCGACATCCTGGCATCACTAGCAAGTTTAGTCAGAGCCTGGATCGCCAGAGGGCGAATGCAAATGATCCTGACATCTTGAGTGACTTCTTTCGCAAAGTAAGTTAGATTCGTATAGTTCAATATTTTTGACTAACAACCCGAATTGCAGCTGGGAAAAATTATTAGGAAGCTCAATGCTCGTCCAGAAAACATTTACAATATGGATGAGAAGGGGTTCATGGTTGGTCAGGCCTTGAAAGTCAAGGTTATCTGCCGTAGAGGCCGAAGGAATCCCCACTATAGTCAGGATGGAAACTGGGAAATGGTTACAGTTATTGAGTGTATATCTGCAGCTGGTACAGTTATACCACCCATGTATATCTATTAGGGTGGAAAGCATATACTAGGATGGCATGCAGGAGTTCAGGCTAAAGAGCAGGCTACCTTCGCTTGGTCATCCAAGGGTTGGACCGACAACGAATTAGGGTTGGAATCGGTCGAAAAGAACTTTGAAAAGTTCACAGCTCCAGTGTTGGTACCATCGAAATGTTCTCCTGCCCCTACTGACTGCAGTAGCGCCCGGAAACAGCCGCATATTCTTGTTCTTAATGGGCGTGGATCACATTTGACATGGCAGTTTTTTGATTTTTGCTTAAAACGAGATATATACCCTATTTGCCTCGCAGCACACTCTACACATATCCTACAGCTGCTGGATCTTGTCCTCTTTGGTCCATTATCACGCTGCTATAGTAATGAGTTGCATTTATGGATGAGAAAAGGAGGTAATGCCATTAAGAAGGGGCAATTCCATGAGTAGATACACCCCCGGAATCTCAATTTATTTGGTTAATAACTTTTTCAATAGACTCGTCACATGTGCAAGGGCTGCAGCATACACACACAAGAACATCTTGAGTGCATTCGAAGCTACTGGGATCTGGCCATTGAACTCACGCAAAGTTTTCGAATGCCAATCACGGAATTGCACTCGGCCGGATATGCCGCCAAGCTCTCCATTTGCTGCTCAAATGAAAACTCCCCGAAACCCCAGAGCCATTAGCAGACTAGCGCGCAGTGCATTACACCTTGTTACTCGTCAAACACCTTGTTCTCTAAAGCTCAAGTCTCTCATAGGTCAACTGGGAAGGTCTGCCCAGGGGGCACTTGGTGACAAAGAATTGGGGGAGGAAATGGTGAGATTTCTTCGTTCTGGGGCCAAGGATACCACTGCAGTCGCAGCTAAATATTGACGCCACCTTGGTAAAGCTCGTGTGTATACTGCTGAGGATGTGGTGCAGCTCAGAGAAGAGAAAGAGAGGATTGATCAAGAAAAAGCGGCCAAAACCAAAATGCGCCAGGATAAGGCTGCAGCTAAAGCAGCACCAGCAGGAAAGGGACTCAAAGGGTCCAAACATGCGGAAAAGCAAGATGTAGGTTCGAAGAAGGTGGATACAAGCTGTCTTAGTGATTGGGAGGATGAGGAAGAAGATATCACAGATGGAGGGGGGTGGGATGATGAGAAAAGCGAGGGGGAGGAGGGCTCAGTTATATATGTTAGAAGTAGGCCATGCCTAGTTGATGTCATAGAGGATGGAGACAGTGAAGAAGAGGTCAATAGTCAACCTCCAGTAGTTACACGGTCAGGGAGAGTGGTTAAGAGCGGTCATTTGACTTAATACATGCCACCTCCGGGTGGTCGGTTTCCCGGTCTTGGGCGGTTTCCCGGTAAAATACGTTACCACTTTTCAGTTTCGCTCCACTTGGCTTCCGTGACCCTTCTCTGTACCTTTGCCATCGACCATCCTTTGTATCCTTTCACAAGCTCCAGCGTGCCCTCCACTCTTTCCGCGGCTGCTTTCGCTTGATCATCAGCTCTTTCGTTTCCTTCAACTCCTTCGTGAGATGGTACCCACCGGTACTCTATTTCCACTCCCATTCCCACGATTTTGTTGTTCCACTCAACTGTGTTTTTGGCCATCCGCTGTCCGGGGCCAAACTTGTCATCTTGCACCCGTTGTATTGCAGTGACAGAGTCCAAAAAGATAACCACCTTCGAGTCTCCTGTCGTGGGTAGCCTTTCTGCCGCTTTTCTTAGGCCCCTTTCGATGGTGTATACTTTGTTCTAGTCAGTTCACGGAGGATGTCAGTCAGCGGAGTGACCAGTCAACCCGCGGAGTAACTAGGCTCCATGAACCAACCGGTTAGTTCATGGAGTCTACCACGACTCCGTGAACTGACCAGTCACTTCACGGAGCCATGGTGGCACTGACAAAAATGACAAACACTCGGTCCAATTAAGTCTGCGATTATTTGTCCAATCACCAAGAGATGTATATAAGTAATATGCAAAATACATTGCTCTTCTAATTCCCGGTCTTTGATTTATGATATCTTTAAAATTGATAGAGCAGCTTTAAAAACACACCCAAAAAACGCCAAAAATCGACGTTTTTCCACAACCATTCTATCAATATTAGAGATATATTAAATTAGAGACCAGGTATTGAAAGAGCAATGAATTATGCATATTTCATATATACATAACTTTGCGATTGGAGTAGCTGTTAATTTTGGTTGAGCATAATTAGCACTGGTCAGTTCACGGATCCGTGAACTGACCGGTTCGTTCACGGAAGGTGGGACTCCGTGAACTGACTAGTCACTCCGCGGGCTGACATTCTCCGTGAACTGACTAGAACATACTTCAGCGTTGAAAACTTCTTTCTTCTTTCCCATGTAGTGTCGCTCCGCTTTCCAATTCTCATCTGCCTTACTATTTGTTCTTGTGTTGCAAAGTTGTCATGGAGACCTTTGTTGAATGCTCTGGACAAATAATCGGCAGTGAATTTTGCCTCTGAACTAATCTCCTCCATCAAAGAGTTCAGAACAGTTATTGCTACTTTGGCGAGGCTCTCCACCTTGTTGATTCTTCCGTTCCGAAGTGCTTCGGCGAATTCAGCCATCCGATTATCGAGTACTGTGGTTACGGTGCTTTCATGTTCCTTTCTCACGAGCTCAATCACTCCACGGACGAGGGTTTTCGACTGGGTTCGGATCATCATGTCTCTGCCTTTTGAATTCTCCTTACGCTCAATGCTTTTCTGAAGTAGACGTATTCTGAGATTTGCCTTTCTGAGGGCCAATTCTTCCTGCTGCTTTTGGGCATATATAAAAGAACTAGTTTGAGTCCGATATCCATAAACATTTTGAGCAAGAATGGAATTGCAGTAAGCACTATGATATTCATCCATAGAGTGATAGGGTATAGAGACAATTTGATTGCCTAGGCGCATCCTAAGAGAAGCGCGACCTTATTCCAAAACAAAACAAAGAGTTCGATCATAATTGATCAAGAATGGAATAGATGGTTCCGCGACAAAGAGGTAAATGTTGGTCTAGAGGGGATTCTGTGATGAAGAGGAGGGCGTTGGATTTGATATTTGGGTTGATGCTAGGAGTAGAGAAAAGCTCGGGTTTTGTATTGCTTGTTGAAATACTGATTGCTAGAGAAGCTTAATTGTTCTATCTAAGAGGCCATAAGGCCATATATATGGTACGAATATGTACGTACTCGCCATCTATGTATAGTGACGGCTGAGTACCGTCAGCCCGTACGAGGGCCGGCCCGTATGAGAGCCAGCCCAGTAAGCCCGTATGAAGGCTGAGTCTATTTATGCAACACTGCTCAAATGCCGTATAATGTAGACGAACTCGTTACCTTTGTAGTACGTGCAAGCTGCATGCCCGGAGTTAAAAGCAACATTTATTTACCTTGTTGCTTGGTATCAGACGGCAAATCCAGCAGTGCGGAACTGGACGAATAGAAGCAATGGATTCAGTCTAAAATGCAACCTGTACTCCTATCCCTGATCCTATAGAAATTTGTATATGTTCCATACGGTGGGCAACCCGTGACGGCTTGCAATCTGGAGCATGCAGTGCCGCCACCTAGGGACGGTTTGCATCTCGGAAGTCCATCTGCGACCCTTGAAGTTCTTCCTGACCCTAGACCATGTTTAGATGCTTGCAGGTACAAAAGATAAACCCCGTTCTCAGCACCCTAGAGGTTCCGCAGAGATGATAAAGTGGTGTTGAAATATGAGGGGAGAACCGTGTGTATAGATTAAGGTACTAAGCGTAAAGAAAGAAAGAAGGAGAAAGACTCGAGATATATACAGAAGAGTAGTGTACCTTATGCCCTACAGTCAGCTCCATCATCGGTTAGATCTATTTATGCAACAAGTGGCAAGTGGTATATGGCGAGTGAGTAATCATGTATGAGTCTTGGTGGCTCAGCGTATCGACGACCTCACTTCAGAACATTCTAGCAGCCTGATGGCCCGGGCGAAATCCTGAGTCAACACTTATCTCACAGATACATCAGCAGTAGAATTGGAAGCTAGAAGAAGAAAATGAAGACAGAGCGGCGAAAAATACCGTGTTCCAGAAGTATAAAGAGAGCAAGATTTCCTCACACCAGGCATTCTAACTCATAATATCACTGACAGTCAAATATCCTTTATCTTCTCGCTCTGCACTTCTATTCAAATCTCTACACCACCGTTCTCAGACTTCTTGGATTTCCTCCACACAATATGTCAACCGCAGATGTATTTTATGCCGAAATCTTGCAATTGTATGTTGTCCAATGAGAAACTGTAGTGAACCTCTATGTAGGAGGCGTGGAATTGAATGAGATGTATTTGAGAAATTGGTAAATGATCATTATGCTGGCCTTGCAGATAGTACTAGTAGCGGAGATTGTATGCGATCGGTGATTGGAGACGGTTCGCGAACGCTCACCAGTTTGTGAAATGGTCTGTATATGTTGCGAACTGGCGACCGCAGTTCGCGAACCGAAATGGTTGCCAATGGTACGGAACATATACATCAAAAGCTAAAGCATTACAAATTTCGTCTACCAGTGCGAGTACTACAAAAGTAACGAGTATACGGTAGGTGATTGCTAGCACCTCGAAGGTTATGATAGCACTAGTGTGTGCGCTTAGTTATTCGTGTGTCGACGTGTCATATCAGGCTATCGCGCGTACTTGGGTTAGCTAGTAAAGGATCGGACGCTCCTTTTTTGGCACGTTACCACCCAGAAATAGTAAGTACACCGCCCAACCATACTAGATATTACGGGAAATTCCGTAGCGGGGTAAGAGACTGCGCGAGATTCACCCTTGGGAGCTACACTGTCAGAGTTAGAGAACGATATTCGACAATGGCACCTAAATCACAAACCGTCATCTTCAGAGTGCGAGGCATCCCTGAAATAACGTCTCGCGAGCAACTAGAACGTGCAATTACGGAGGATTTTCAAGACGACGAGGCGATCAAGACCCAGCTCAGCATCACTCCGGGTTGCGCCAGCGATGACAGTCAAACTTCTCTTCTTGAGTTCACACCAAGGCATCCACAATATTTAGATAATGTAGTCAATGATCCATCCGGAGAAATGACTTCCATGATTTTAATCGATGACGAGGCATGCCTGGACATATCTATCGACAGGAACTTCTACGGCCTCACTCAGCTGTATCCCACCACCCCCGGTGAGAGGATTGTAGCCGAGTAAGTGGTTCCAGCCCCCCAAACAACCTCAACTGCCACTTCGCAGGCAATAATAACAGGCCCTTAGTATCGTAGCCGTGACCGGGTTAGGCGGGCATGCTTATGGTTCTTGGACGTACAAACCCGTTAAAAAATAACCAGAGCAACGGACCGCAACGTATGTGGCTCCGACACTTTCTATCCAGAGACTTTCCGAAGTGCAGAACAATGGTATATGGATACGATTCGAAGCTCCGAAGCAAGGGAATGCAGCAAATCATTGATTACAACCGCGATTTCCTGGCACAACTGAAAGAATCCAGGAAAACTGAAGACGTGATAACGAACTCTCTAAGCTTCTATAAATGTAGCGCTCACTAGGGGTCTTTAGGAAATGACGAGACCGATCATATTCATTGGCCATAACATCGGTAGTATTATCGTTGCGCAGGTGACTGCAGCCTACCGAGTGCAACACTTCATGAACTGACTAGTATTTCTTAGAGTCTTCTAATGGCTAGAGAGCGAGATGATAATCCGGTGATTCACTCCGTGTTCATGAGCACACACGCTGTGATGTTCTTTGCTACCCCACACCGTGAGCTCATAGCGGACGATATACTCAAAGTTCTAAACCCAGAGACTGATGCCGACAGGATCCGACTGGTCAAATCGATTAACTCAAATTCTGACCGGCTTACGGAGAAATTACGGAGCTTCATTAATCTGACAGGGAAACTCAAGGTTGTCAGCTTCTACGAACAGCAGAAAACCAAAGGACTGGTAAAGGTACGTTTTAGCAACATCCAAAGAGGAAATTCACTCAGCTTATCCGTCACCGTAGCACGAGAATGGATCGATCAGCCGGTCTGGGGACCATTACACAATGCTTGATAACGATTCAGCGCTTCTTAATCTTGCGGACAGCGTTGAAGAAAAACATCCTGTCAATGCTGATCATTTGGACATTGTTTAATTTGACAACCAGGCCAACGCAACCTACAAATCTGTTTGCTCCTATCTACGGGACTATCTAGAAGAATTCCGTATGTATCAGATCAGACAATATTCCGTTGCATGCATTTACTTATCTGAGCTGGAAAAGGTACTCAAAATTCTCAACAACCTGTAGGTAAGCGCAGACAACTGGGCACCGAGCTTCTGCGGCGGCGAAGGATGGAAATATTGTGACACTACGAACGCTCTTGAACAGAGGAGCCTCTATCGCAGCCATCGACGCTGATAGACAAACTGCAGTTCATCTAGCAGCTTTGGGAGGACATGAAGAGGCAGTGAAGCTTTTGCTCAAGAGTGGAGCTGAAAATAATGCAAGAGATTGCGCGGATTCCATACCGGCTCGTTCAGCAAAAATATTTGGGTATCCGCATTTGGCGAATATGATGAACAACCACCTCTGACAATAGGCAAGATTTTGGCTTTCTATTTTTTGGACGACGGGGGGACACGGAAGCAGAGAGTAGAGAAAGGATTGGTTGACATGCCGTGAGTTGCGAACCTAAGAGCTGTCAGTCAGTTTTGTAGCGTTAGAATTGAAGCATTTGTTTGAATATAAGGGCCAATTTCTTCCTACTGTCCAAACTCGACCTGCTTTGTGCTTCCGTACCTCCAGAAGCACCCACGACAAGATCTGACGCCTGGATGTCCTCTTGATCAAAAGTTACTAAGGGAAAAACGAGCTTTGTACCGCGGGAGGGAGTGGCACGCCTATCGCCCACACGGTTACCAGAGTTACAGGTCGGATCCTGTGTCTCTCGGTGGTGAGGACATCGGTCGCGCCGGCTGAAGCTGCCATATCAGGAAGGTGGTAAGCGGGCCCACGGGCCACTCCGAGACGCAGGGGTAGCAAAATAAGACATCTGTAGATACAGAATTCATTTAAATCCTTCACTTCGACGTAATATCTGCAGTTACAGGGATTCACCTACGTCGAAAATTTAAATCGACTCAAGTTCCGGAATCTATAACTGATATGTTATTTTCACCCCAATCGCGATACTGTTGGTGGTGGCTAGGGTGTCACACGGGGACTGTGGGGCGGGTACCGGGCCAAACTCGTCGGGTAAAAACCGGCGGGGTGTGGCAAAGACTGCGGGGAGGACTCGGTATACAGGATACCTGCGGGATAAGAGGAGACTTGCAGTCCTAAGTTTTAACCTGGGGGGAAGTGCAGGAAGATCGCCAGACCGCGGGTTGGAACTATGATACATTTGTAATTACTCAATCCCCACATACGCTACTTATGTACTATTGCAAGTCCAATGCTGCTCTGTCTTCATCCTCCACCTCAGTTTGACTTCCATCATCTGCAAGGGAAATGTGTGATGGTATCCAGCATGAGATGTTCTGTTTTCCCCAATCAGGTTTTCATACGGCTGGTTACTGCTGACCAGCTGATTCACATAACTTGCAAAATCCTCGAATATCATCAACAATGTTGTAAGTTCGCTTTCGCCGGGTTCCCCTGACCTCCCGATGAAAGTACTTCCAGAACCGTGATATGTAATGGTATTCAGCATTAGATGTACAGTTTTCCCCAATGACGTTTTCATACGGCTGGGGTGAATACTTAGGATCGTTGTTATCACACTCCATCCCATCATTCTCGGAATCCACCAGGTGCTGGGTAGAACTGAGGCTGGACTGGCACTCTCGTTGCCGTCTTCGTATACCCTGATTGCGTAGTTGTCTCAGTGTTTAAGCTTGAGAAGAGGCAGTCTGGCATTTGCGTTGGCGGGCCTGGATTTTTCATGGTGAATTCGGGTAATGAATTGGATTGGACTCACCAGCTGACAACTGGGATATTAATTCATCAAGAGAGTATAAACCGTCATTCTGATTTGGATGGTGGTAGCACCTGCACAGACTATATGGTGGCCAGAAAACTCTAATGACCATTGGCAGAGTCACCTCTACGTCACCATCCTATCACCAAGACACTATGCTATACTAGATTTCCTTCGATCTCCACGCACACCTTACATCACCCGCGGTCTGGCGTGAATACCCGTATTACTTTGGGATGTCAGACATACCTGCGGGAATGTGCAAGTTGCCAGCCCTGCCCGCCCCGCGGCGAGTTCGTCATCCCTGTGTAATACCCTAGTGGTAGCGGTTCACCCCACTACGCCGCTTGGTGATGTGTTCCACCTGCTGGAAGCGGTATCCGCGATGCGTGGTTATTGGGCTAGGACCTACGGACAATAGGCCAGACAACCGGCTGAGTAGCCCTTGATATAGTTATATAGTACTGGTCTTTCTATTGACTTCCCTTTGTTCGGTATCTTATGTTAAACTGAACCTGGAGAATATGCCACATGAACTGCCGCAGTGCTTACTGCATTTGTTGGGTGCACAAGCTATATGTGAAGATGTGCAAGGAGAGCTACACAGTGGGCGGAGATGAACCCGTCCAGTTCGACATGGCGAAAACAGAAGCAGTCTTGTTCTCAAAGAAAAGAAACCAGCAAGGAATTATGGTCAAGATGAGGATCCAGGTGGACAAAAACAACTCCATATCATTCAATTTGAAACTGACAAAATGGCTAGTGGTGTGAATGGACAGGAAATTGAACTTCCAACACCACCACAAAGTTGTCATGACCAAAGCAAAGAAGGCGCAGGGGAGAGTCAAAGGAATTACCTCAAGACTCGGACTCAGACCAGAAAATACAAACAAGGTCCAGATAGCTGCAGTTCAGTCAGTGGCATTGTATGGGTCAGAACTGTGGTGGGATGGACAGATAGGACGCAAATATGAACTCCAAAAACTGGTCAACAAATTGGGCAGAAGGGTGATGGAATGTTCAAGTCAACACTGATGATTCTGCTACTTAAGGAGGCAGGAACGAGACTGGCAATATCAGTATTCAATCATTGGAGGAGACAATTGGCCAAAAGATTAGGTGAATTGCCCAACCAGGCAGGAGGAGAGACTTTGGTAGAGGGAGAGTCAACGTTGGCAGTAAGGCTGAGAAAAGACTTAGGGGTAGAAAGGAAGAGAAAAACAAACTTTCGACCCATCAACCCACAGACAGTGGAAGCAAAAGTGAAAGACCGGGAGAAGACGGAAGCACGGATGGTTGCTCATATACCAGACGAAGGCCCAATTCTTTGAAGGGATGGATCATAGCTACAAGACAGAAGAGCCAGGTATACAGTGGTATGGAATAAGGGACAAGAGATTTGGGAAAGGAAACGACACTATATGGGAAAGAAGAAAGAAGTTTTGAACGCTGAAGTATACGCCATTGAAAGGGGCCTATGAACAGTGGCAGATATGCTACCCACCACAGGAAACTTGAAGGTGGTTATCTTTTCACACTCAGTCACTGCAATACAATGGGTATAAGACGACAAGCTAGGCCCTGGACAGCGGATGGCCAAAAATGCAGTTGAGTAGAACAACAAAATCATGGGAACGGGAGTGGTAATACAATACAGGTGGGTACCATCTCACAAAGGAGTTGAAGGAATTGAAAAAGCTGACAAACAACCAAAAGCAGCTACGGCAGGATTGGTGGGTATGTTGGAGCTTGTGAAAGGATACAAAGAATGGTTGATGGCAAAGGTGCAGAGAAGAATCATGGAAGCCAAGTGGAGCTGAACTGAAAAGTGGTGGAAGGCAAAGTTCAATGGCAAAAATGTAATGGGGGTAGTGCTGCGTGTGTAGATGCAGACCGATATCATCGTACTCAATGTTGATAGAGTCTGATTGTAATGACTAAGGGGAAGTTGAAGCAGTGGAACATGATGGTGGTTTGTCATAGTCGTTGTGGGGTATGTACATATACAGGCATGCACTGAGTACGGCCGTTACCTAGAAATCATAGGAGTTTTGAAGGTAGTCTTCCAAAGACTCATCGTATTCCCATTGCGAGGGGTACTTGCCTGTTTCGCAAAAGTGAAAGTAATTGTCCACAAGGTTGCTGTATGGCAGGAACTTGTACAGGAAGTCGAGGTGGGCTTCGGTTTGGCAATACTGATGTAGATAGGTGGCGTTGTAGATAATGATATCTTCACGAGTGTATTGGGACATAAATAATAGTATGATATTATTAAGGTAAAAACTAAATAATATTTCAGCTTGTTTTCCACTGTTGTTGTTCTGACTGTGGATTGCTGATAGAGCTTGATCGTTGTGTTTAAACAGGAGTTTAAGGTGGTCTGGTATAGGTGAGCATTTCCAGTCAGAGGTATATCAGTCAGGCGTGACTGTACTTCTCTATCACTATCATGTGTGTGTATAGTACTATCTCGATAACACTCAATCCACCAAAGTGGGTGTTCACACAATCACCGATCGTTGCCACAGAGCCGATCTCGGTAGTTTGTATGCGGAGTGTTCCGTTTGACAACGTGTGGAGGTGTAAGCTTCCACCAGGCTGCCCAAAGGTTATTCTGTATAGTATGACGTTGCTGACATGCATATGGGACCAGTGCTGCATATTAGTTATCTTTCTTCTGCATGAGCGGAATAGTAATCAAAGGTTGAATGAACTGCCAACTCATACTTTGTTAAGTACATAGTGTCATCGCGTCTTACCCGTATTCCCCGGAGGGTGGCGCGCTCTCTCAGATATCCTGTTTGCAAATGCGTCAGAGCTGGGGTTCGCCAGTCTCGGTCCGAACACATATCTTTTAGGTAGAACCAACTACTGGGGCGCAGTTAAATTTATCTCTGTTGATTATTGATCTCGAAAGATAGTAAAGTCCCTCATACTAAGATAAAATCGTTTGTCCAACTATTCTCAGGGAACTTGTTTTAGTTTCCGATCATTGTTTTTATTCCAGTATTTGTTCGATATGAAGTAACACTGATTTGATCTGTAATTCACAGCTGACCTGTTAGGTCTCCAGAATGCTATTACGTTGCTTCGGCAGTATGGTTTGGTGTGTCCCATGCCTTGGCCAGCACCAAAAGATTGTTCCCATGATTACTGTCAAATCGAGTTTGCGTATTGTCTCCGCGTGGATTAGCTAGTCCACTTTGCGAAGACACGCTATTGAAGCTTGGAATATTACAGGAATTTCACCCGGCTATGTTGAGCCTTCCGCTTACTCATTGGTAGACATCCTCAGGGGTGTGTCCTTGCCCATTGAGACAAGACAACAGTGAGAATGTGGGTATGTGAACCCTTCGTTCATATGGAAGTGAATGTTCTTCGTGATGCAGCCGAAATCCTGCTAACGCTAACTACACGTGCGACCCGCAGAGCCGCACCCTAACATGACCACCTGCGTCACAACCTTCTCCAATCATCTTCGAGAAACCTCTCGAAGAAACAAAACACCTTGATCAAAAACAAACATGCCTCCAGGATGTCTCTCGACCATCCAAACGAAAATGAAAAACATGGGGGTTTCCCGTCTCGCTGCCACGACTGAGAAACAAACAAATTAAACACGAAATTCTTTCTCCAAAAAAGAAACTTGCTTCTCACGCCTTCTTCAATCTCGCATTCTTCAATCTCGCTTTCTTCTTCCCCTTAGGCCGCCCGCCTATTGCCTTCCAATACTGCTTCACCGTCTCTTTTGCTTTTGCCATATTCTCCTCTGGCTCCCATGTGTTATCCTTCTCGTCCCATCCTTCCCATTTCACTTCGTATTCCCAACCGGTTCCATCAGAGTTTGCCCGGTGATTTGCGATTGATTCGATGACATAACTTGTGCCCTCGAGGCTTGTTCGTACAGGTGGAGGCGGCGGACGCCAGGCGACCCTAGAATTGTCCGTACGGTCAACCTTGAGCCTGCTGACATTAACAGTGTCATGGATCGTCATGTCGTTTGGAAGGTTCAGTTCGACGGCCTTCCCGCGTATTCGGAGGATCTCGTATGGGCCAATGTAACGATGTACCAGTTTGAGGCGCGTAGGGTTGACGTTGGCGTATGTGATTGGCATATCCTTTGTATCTAAAAATACCTTCGCACCGGCGGTGATAGCAGGGTCGATTGGGCGTCGTGACTTATTAGCCTCAGCCGTCTGTTCATCCTGAGTATTGCGGAGTCGGTCTCCGGCGACTCCTAACATACGCTGCAATCATTCGACGAATTCGCGGCCTTGTAAGGTTTTGCCGATTCGTTGGCCTGCGGCCGTTGGAGGTCTGCAATTAAGTCTAGCGGCAAAGGGGGTGCATAACCGAGGTCGAGTTCAAAAGGCGTCTGCTTCGTGAAATGGTGTACGGAGGAATTGTAAGCATACACTGCAAGAGGAAGGTAGTCGTCCCAATTGGCCTGATCGTGATTTGCGAAGCCTCGCAAATAACGTACCACCGTCTTGTTTGAGCTCTCCGAGAGACCATCCGTTTCTGGATGAAACGCTGTTGACATGAGCAGCTTAGTCTGCAGAATCCGCGCAACTTCTCTCTAGTAGTCTGCTGTGAATCGAACATCGCAGTCTGATACAACCTCTTGTGGCACTCCGTGTAGGCGGACGATGATGTCGATGAACATCCGCGCAAAGGCCCACGCGTCGATTGATTTCTTGCAGGCTCGCCAATGTTCTCTCTTTGTCATATGGGTGACAAACGTTACAATGCAGTCGTGGCCCTTTTCTGTGATCAGTAGGTCGGTTATGAAATCGATGCTGATTCTTTGCCAATGGCCTTTGGCTATATGGAACGGTTGCGGGAGGCCCATGGGTTTCGTGCTCCAGTGGTTGGTTCGATGGCAAAAGTCGCAACCTGCAACGTATCTCTGGGTATCGCGCCATATATTCTTCCAGAAATTTCAGTCTTTCATGCATAAGTACGTTCGGTCTGCACCGAAGTGTCCCCCTGCGGGCGTATCATGTGCCTCATGGAGGATTCGTCGCCGCATCATCTTCGGAATACACTGCCGCCCTCTCTTTGCCTGTTTCTCTGCCTCTTCTTTTTCTTCCTTCTCTTTCGCCCATACGGTGTTCTTTACCCCATCTTCCTCAACCTTGTTCTTTGCCCCTGCATCTGTCTCCGGCTCTTTATTTTTTTCCACCTCTTTCGTTTGAGCCTTTTCCTTTATTCTTGTTTCTTCTTCTCCGTCCTTCTTCCTTGCCCTTGCATTATTCCCTACCTCTTTCTTTTCCAAATCTCCACGTAACCACAGTAAGCCATCCTCTTCCAAATAGAAACGTTGCGCTGAGATCCATAGTTTGCATTCTTCGGTAGATGCGGTGGGTGACAGGGGGTGGGGACTTGGGTTGGCCAAGAAATGTGCAATAGGCCCAAACCATTCGTCATCAATTATGCCCGCCTTGATGTCATCAATCCATTCTCCGGCCGCGGTAATTTCAAGTGCCATTACATTGCATCGCTACTGACAAAAATCCATGCGGCGAGATAACGCATCTGCGACCTGATTCTTGATACCCGGGATGTGCTTGACCTCCCAGTCAAAATTCTGGACGACCGTCAGGATATCCATCTGACGCACGATGAGGTGTGGTTGTTTGAGGATCCAACGCAAGGTCGCATGGTCCGTATGTACCAAAAATGGCTGCTCGGCTCCATGTAGATTGAATTTCCAGTATAATACTGCGTCACGGATGCCTAAAAGTCCTCTGTCGTAGGCAGGGTATCCCGTCTCCGCATAGTGTAATTTACGGCTGAAATAGCCCAGTACCTTCTCTGCCTTGTCTTGCACCTGGGAGAGCACTGCGCCCAACGCGTATTAGCTAGCATCGACGTGTAGGCAATACTTAGCCTTGGGGTCCGGTTGGGCGAGGACTGGCGCATTGCAGAGTGCCTTTTTGAGGGTGTCGAAGGCATGTTGGCATTCCCTGTTCCAGGCAAATGGAGTGCGGAAGACTTTCTTGGACTCTCCATGTCGCCGCCCAACGTCCCCTTTTTCTTTCGGTGGTGTGCAGATAGTGTACAGCGGCATGGCGATGTGAGCGCAGTGTTCAATAAATTTTTTATAGTAACTGGTGAGGCCCAGGAAGCCTCTGACATCCTTACTGTTTTCAGGTTTGGGCCAGTCCATGACCGCACGGGTTTTATGTTCCTGGGCGTGGATGCCATCCTTGTCGATGTCAAAGCCACAGAAGTCGACTTTGTGACGCGCCCAGGCGCACTTTGCACGTTTGGCCTTGAGACCGTGTTCCGCCAGTAAGGTCAGAACTGCTCGGACATGTATGACGTGTTGCTCCAGGGTACGGCTGTGAATCATAATATCGTCAAGGTATACCACAATGAATTTGCGTTTCATTGGCTCCAGGATGCCGTTCATCATGCGCATGAACTGACTTGGTGCGTTCGCCAGGCCAAATGGGAGGACTTGCCACTCGTACAATCCAAATTTTGTGGTGAAGGCCGTCTTTTGCCTATCGGCTGCTGCGATGCGAATTTCGTGGTAACCAGCAGCCAAGTCCAATTTTGTGAACCAGCTGGAGCCATGCATGGAGTTGAGTAAGGCCTCGATGTGTGGGAGAGGATAACGATCCTTGACAGTTATGGCATTTACTGCGCGATAATCGATCCACATACGCAGCGTACCGTCAGGCTTTGGCACGAATGATATTGGTGAGCCGAAATTGCTTCGAGAGGGCTGAATCCAACCGCAACGAATGGCCTTGTCTATCTGCCTCCAATGCTCCTCTTCTTCTCACGGAGAGATGTGATATGGTGATCGGAACAGTATTTTGCCATTTGGGTCTGTTTTAATTTCGAAATCGGCTTGCCTTCCTTTCTGCAAATTTGCATAAGTTGGCTTGCCAAAGAGGCCCTGGAATTCGGTCAACATCTCTTGAAACTCTCCCAGTGCTTTGTCGGTGGCATGGGTGTCGCCATCGCCACGGTGGTGCACATTAATAAAAAAGGCCCGTTGCAACATGCGGGCAGATACATTTTTGAGTTCTGACTTCCGTATGATGTGAATGCCCATGAATTTTGCCTGCTCCGCTATGCTTTCGTCAACGTCCAAGGGGCGTAAGCCAGGTAGGTAGTGCATTCGGCCATCCTCTCTTTCCTTCCAGAGGTTATCGGCCATCCACATTTCATTGCTGTCATGGTCGATTTGATAACGGCGATTTATGTCGCATATCCATCTTTTGCCTAGCACGATATCAAAGCCCTTGACATCATTGACCGTAAATTCTGCCTCATGGACATACGACGAACCAAGGCGTAGTTTCAATTTGACTCCTTGACGTTTCTCTATGCCATTCTCTGCGTTGACATTGGCCGTTTCCACAATCATCCACCCTGCATCTTTTGTACTCAAAACAGCTCCTTGACGTTTTAGCTTATCAAGCAACTTCCGACTCACGTAATTCTCCGACGCACCATTGTCCTTCACTAGTTTTGCTCTTTTGCTGCTCCACCATCCTTGCTCTGTTTGGTATTGTATTTTGCCATTAAACCTTAGTAGGTCGACCACTGAATCATCTAGTTTACTGATTTTCAAGTGGTGGTAACGGGTGAAAAACTTGAATTGGCTATCTGGAACTAGCTTATCCCCCTTTTTTGACGATACCGTACATGATGGTGTCTTCATGGGAGGCTCAGCCGCAGCTACTGACCTCCTTTGACTGTTCCCGCCTCAGAGTCTGAGTCGGAGAGACTCTCCAACTCGCATTCCGCCTCGCTGTCTGTTTCCTGCTTAACCTTTTTCCCCGAGGCAAGCCTTCTGCTCTCTTTTCGACCGGTTGGCACACCTCCTGTTTTCTTGTCCTTTCGTGGGCGGCCAGACTTAGGTTTCGGGGCATCTTTGCTGACCAAGGCTTGCTCGAGTAGCTTCTTCATCAAGTCGCGGTTTGGGCAATTGCGGGAGATGTGACCGACCTGGCTGCAGTTGTAGCAGGTTAAACCGTCATCTTTGCCCGTGCTAGTTGTGTCAGTTGTGCCGGATGTACCGCCTTTCTTGGAGTCCATTTTCCTAGCCGAAGCTTTCATGGCGGTATTAGTGTTCGCGTTGGAGGCACTGCCAGGTTGAGACTCGTTGAGAGACGTGTCCAACACAGCAAGGTGTTTCATGTGCTGCTCAAGGGTAGGAGTCCTATCGCGCATGCCAATATACCGGACTAAGTCTTTATAAACTCCCTTGATGCCCTTTTCGATCTTGTACCGATAAGCGTCTGCTAACATTCCGGCTGGCATCGGCTGCTGTGGGTCTAATTTCGAACGCAGGCGACGGAAACGCTCGTTAGACTCGGTGACGCGTTCTCCCTTCTGTAGGCTCCGCTCCTCCCATTTGCGATTGACCAGGTCCAAGGCGTTGGACGGGATATACATAGCCTTCAACTCTGTGCAAAAGGTGGACCATTCGATAGCCGCACTTATCGGGAAACGATGCATGGCCCAGATGGCTGCGTCTCCTTTCAGTTGCAGCACCGCTTGCTCGCCCCGACCCGAAGTGCCGACCCACCCGATGGCCTGGGCTGCATTCTTGAAGTGTCGTTCTAAAGCGAACAGGAAGGCTGTGACATCATCCTGGGTTTGTTTGCCATCGTACGTCGCAAGGTAAGACGATTTCACGGAGAAGCCACAGCTTCCTGACGGGCCGGGAGTTGATTCGGTTGAGCCACGGTTCTCAGATGAGCCTGGAGTCAATTCGGAGGAGGTGTTGGGCACCGGAGTTGCATGTACTTGGTTAGTCGTAAGTCGTTGAATGACGCGCTCGAACGCTCTTAACTCGGATTCAAGCTCGGATTTTTCTGAGCAGAGATTTTTGACTTGGTGCAGAAGCATGTCTTTCTCTAGCCGTAGCTGTGTGATGACGTCGGTCTGTTCCGTTGACTCCGGTTCCGACTTGCACTTCTCCAGCCGCCTCTCCAACTTGGCGGAGCGACGCTTCTCAATCCTGACCTCTTCCTCCAACTCATCTATTTCTTGGTGAGCTGCTGCTAACTCCTTGTTCGGGCCTTGGACGGGCTCAGCAGCCTCTAATTCCTTGAATTTAGCCGCCAAGCTTTCGTTGAGGTCGCAAATCTTGGCGAATTTCTCGGCTTGTTCGATGCTCTCCGAGAGGCCAGTATTCGTGACCTCCAGCTGGACATCCTCCGTAGCCTTGATCCCGTTGATGGCTTGGTCAGACAAGCGCCCCGGGCTGTCGTCGATAATCTGCTTTCGTTTCGTAATGTATTCTGCCGTGCGAAGTTCTCCAGGTTCCAAGCCTGTGGCGGCCAACGTCGTGAACTTGCTGCTGAACCTAATTGACTCGGCCTTGTTGATTCTGTTGCTAAAACTGACATCCTGCACGTCGTGCGTAGCAGAAAGGGTCGCCAAGTAGGAGGACACATGCGATGGCTCCGAGCCGCCGGCAATCCACTGGTTCGAGGGTAAACCGGGTGAATCAACCATCTTGCGTTGTGTTTCGATCGCTTCCGATGCTGGTGAGGCCGTCAGAAGTCGAGTGTTGCTACCAATGTGGGTATGTGAACCCTTCGTACGTATGGAAGTGAATGTTCTTCGTGATGCAGCCCAAATCCCGCTAAAGCTAACTACGCGAGCGACCCGCAGAGCCGCACTAATGCAGCAGAGCCGCACCCTAACATGACCACCTGCAGGGGAGCCTGGGAGACTAAGCCCAATGTACCTCATACGCATGATAAGGGAAAACCCCTAACAAAAAAGGGGGGGTACAGATTGAATACAAAGAGGAGGATTAGCAAGCTGTTGGGCGAAACCAAGAAGAGCGTTGCGGGAAGGATTTTTAAGTTAAAAGTGGAGCATGTGCGAACAGAAGTTTATCTGGAACGCATGAACCCAAAAGAAAGCAAAGAGTGCTGTTGGTATGGACAGACAACGCAGACAGTAGACCACTTGTTCAAGTGGTGCAACAAGTGGAAGCGGCAGCAGGATACTCTGTGGGAGAAGTTGAGGATGAAGTGCAGGATGAAGGAGAAAGGCAGAATACCAATGGCGCAGGTGTTTGATATGAAGGATGCAGAAAAGGCAATGTTGAAGTTTTTGATGGATACTGATGTTGGGAGAACAACAGAGCTTAGGAAGGGGACGGGCAGGGAACGAAGGGGGTGGAAAAGATGTATTTAGTGCAAGCAGGGGAGAAGGTGAAAGGGATGATATGACTTTGCTCAAAGAGACAAGAACGGACACCTGACAGTCACACTGGAGAAGTATCTTGGGAAAGGTTAGATTATGTCATGGCCGCAAGCGGCCGAATACAGTATGATTCAAACAAACAAACTGCATTTGTCGGGAACGCGCCACACCACCGCTTAGTGGATCGCCAACATCCCCAATCTTGTTCGCGATATACATCGCTGGCCTCTTCAAGAAGGCAGAAAAAGAAGCGCCGGAAGTCACAACGCTATCCTTTGTGGATGATGTCGCCTGGGTTGTGGAAGTAAGAGATATCGACCAGTGTACAAGCCAGATGGAAAGGTGCGGAAAAAGAGCAACGAAATGGGCGGAGATGAATGCCGTTCAATTCGATATTTCAAAAACAGAAGCAGTTCTGTTCTCCAAGCAGAGAAACCACCGAGGGAACAATGTCAAGAAGAAGATCCAGGTGGACGAGAACAACTCGATACCGTTCAATTCAAAACCGACCAGATGGCTGGGAGTGTGGATGGACACGAAACTCAACTTCCAACATCACCACCAGGTTGTCATGGCAAAGGCGAAGAAAGCGCAAGGAAGAGTCAAAGGGATAACCGGACGACTCGGACTAAAACCAGAAAACGTATAGAAAGTCCAATTAGCTGCGGTTCAGTCAGTGGCCCTGTACGGGTCAGAATTGTGGTGGGACAATCAATTAGGACGCGAACACGAACTCCAGAAACTGATTAACGAATCGGCAAGAAGAGTCACCGGAATGTTCAAGTCGACACCAACGGTTCCGCTACTTAAGGAAGCAGGACTACGACCAGCCATATCGCTACTCAACAACAGGAGGAGACGATGTGCCAAAAGACTAGCTGAAATGCCGAAACAAGCGGGAGGGGGGGTGCTGTTAGAGGGAGGATCGAGGTTGGCAACAATGCTGAGAAAAGACATCGGGGTTGAAGGGAAGAGAGAAACGAACTCTCTACCGGTGCACCCACAAGAAGCATACGCAAAAGTCTACATCCTGGGAAAGAAGGAAGCACTTAAGGCCGCTCATACAACAAGCAAAGGCCTAATTCTTTGGACAGACGGATCCAGACTAGAAGACGGAAGCGTGGGGTGTGCCGTGGTATGGAGGGAAGGAGAAGAATGGGATGAAGAACGGCATTACCTGGGAAAGAAAAAAGAGGTGTTCGACGCTGAAGTGTACGCCATCGAAAGGGGCCTACGAAGAGCAGTAGAGATGTTACCCAGAACAGGAGACTCGAAGGTCGTTATCTTCTCAGACTCAGTCACTGCGATTCAGCGAGTACAGAACGATAAGCTAGGTCCTGGACAGCACATGGAGAAAAACGCAATTCAATGGAACAACAAAATCGTGGGATTGGGAGCGGACTTAGAGTACCGGTGGGTACCATCACACAAAGGAGTTGAAGGGAATGAAAAAGCCGACGAACAAGCAAAGGCAGCCGCGGAGAGAGTGGAGGGCACGCTAACGCTTGCAGAAAGTTACAAGGGATGGTCAATGGCGAAAGTGCAGAGGAGAGTCACGGAAGCCAAGTGGGCCGAAACGGAAAAATGGTGGAAGGCAAAGTTCAATGGCAAGAAGGGGGGGTACAGGCTGAACAAAAAGAGTGGGATGAGAGAGCTGTTGGGCGGAACCAAGAAAAGTGTCACGGGAAGGTTTCTCCAGTTAAAAGTGGGACATGCACTGACAGGAGTCTATCTGGAACGCATTAAAAAGAAGGAAAGCAAAGAGTGCTGGTGGTGTGGACACTCGATGTGGTGTGCTAGAAGCGTAGTGTCTATTCTCTAAGTGACACGATCTATGTATACACAGAATTGAGCCGCACACGTGACTACTGTACACCCTACATCCACCTCCCTATATAAAAAGCTTTCCGCCCAAAAACAAAGGAAAAAACGCTCGAAAACTTCAATCTTGTTTAGCTGCTATCCTCGCGCTCCTCCTTGTTGGTGGCAGCCCTTTGGTTTTGGCTGCCCGCTGTCGGGTTGACTCCGGTGATGCGGAATGGTCTGCGGGGCGTAGGTTCTTTGGGAGGAGCTTGTTCAAACTCTCGTCATTGGTAGTAGCCGCATACTCTCTGACTGTGTCCTTGCCCCCAAACCGGGTCAGGTTTGTCAGCGGCTCCCAAGTCCACTCCTCCTCCTCCGGTTGCCCCTCCCATTGGACTCGAAACTGGGCCTTGCCGTTGCTGTCGAATTTCCACTCGCAGATGGCTTCCAAACCTTGTTCGATGTCGCCGCTCTTGGTGACTCTGATCGGAGGCGGTGTCTCCTGCGGTCGGGACTCGTCGATAGTACAACGTTTAAATTCACTGACGTTGTAGGTCTTGTGGATGCGGAGATGCTCGGGCATGTCGGTGATCTCGAAGGCGTTGCCATTGCCGCGCTGCATGCCGAGGGTGTACGGGCCGACGTACCGTTGTTGCAAAGCCCGGCTAAGCCGCGCGCCAGACTGGTCGGTTCCAGGTGCAGCAGCACCGTAGCTCAATGGCATGTTTCGGGTGTTAACCATCACACGGTCACCGGTCTGGAAGTTGTGTGGCTGTCGTTTCCTATTGGCTTCTGCTGCCTGGGCCGCTTGGGCGACTGCAAGCTTATCCTGCAGCTGGGCCAGAATGTCTGCCATGGTCGTTGCGAAGCTGACTGCTTGCTGTCCTCCAGTTCGACTCCCAGCATCTCGGTAGGAGTTGACGGTGGTTGTCGCGGCTATGACGTCAAGTGGCATCTGTGGGACGTATCCAAGGTCTGCTTCGAATGGTGTCTTCTCCGTCGCCTTATGCTTGCTTGCGTTATATGCGAACTCCGCCAGTGGCAGTAGTTTGGCCCAATTTCTTTCATTTCCGGCGGCGAAGGTGCGGAGATATCGTTCGACAATGCTATTGACCTTCTCCGCGAGTCCGTCAGTCTGGGATGGAAGGCCGTCGACATACGCAGCTTGGTCCTCCATATTTCGTTCAAGTGTTGCCAGAAGTCGGACGTAAATCTGACGTCCCTGTCGCTGACAATTGACGCTGGAATTCTGGGCAGCCGAAAGTAGACGTCAATAAAAATGTCTGCGAACCGTTGGGCCGTTAGATCTTTCTCCGTTGTGGCCGTCCAGATGGCTCGTTTCGTCAGGCCGTCGACGATAGTGATGATGGTGTCGTTACCGTTGATGGTTGGAAGCTTAGTGATGAAGTCGATGTTAATTCGCTGCCATCTTGCGCTGGGAACGTCCAGTGGTTGTAAGAGCCCATACGGTTTCTGGTTCGTCGACTTCGCTCGGGCGCAAGCCGCACAGCCTTTAACATACTGTTTGACCGTCTGATATTGACACGGCCAGAAGAACCGCCGTCCCACTGCTGACGCTGTACGATCGATTCCGAAGTGTCCACCGACCATGGAATCATGAGCCTCGTGTAGAACTTTGTTCTGGAGCTCTCTTGGGATGCAGAGCCGGTCGGTCGCACGATGGAGTATCAGGCCCTGATCGTTGATCCAGTAGTGTCTTGCTCAGTCCCACTGTTGTTTCATTTGGGCAGTGGTTCTATTGCTCGAGTCGGTGCCGCTGAGTTGTCGGTATACCATGCCAAAGTACGGGTCTCCCGGGTATGTTTTTCGTACTTCATCCATCCAGCCGTCAGCCTGAATGACACTTTCATGCATTAGCTCTCCAATGTAATCGCTGTCCTCCGGGTGTGTAATTGGCTCTTTCAAAGTTGCGCCTGGTTGGCTGGCGACCACACGTGTTGTCCGTGGCAGCGGAGGGTCTTTGTAGTCGGGCCGTCGGCTGAGTGCGTCCTGGATGTAGTTCCGTGCGCCCGGAAGGTACTCAATCTCGAAGTCGTATTCCATCAGTGTCTCCAGAAGTCGCATTTGTCGACTTGTCAGCCGTGGCTGCTTGAGGATATGCTGCAAAGCCGAGTGGTCAGTTTGAACTTTGAACTTGTCGCCATGTAGATAGAAGCGCCAATGCTCGATCGCATCCTTGACTCCCAGCAGCTCTTTGTCGTAAGTGGAGTATCGGGTCTCGGCATCGTGTAGCTTGCGGGAGAAGTAGGCGATAATCCTGTCCGTCCATGCACCAGTGGTCTCCTTCTGCATCTGACGTAACGTGGCCCCAATCGCGAAGTCTGATGCATCCGTCCGAACGAGATATTGGCCACCTTCTTTCGAAGGGAGAGCGAGACCTGGGTGGGCGAGCATGACCGCCTTGAGAACATCGATCGCACTTGTCACCTGTTTCCACTGTTCTGGATCGTTCCGCACTTTGTTGAACTCTGCTGGGGTGACATTAAGTAAGGCTGTCAAGGGTGTGGCGATCTTTGCAAAGTTCTTAACAAAGCGACGGTAGACGCCCGCGAGCCCAACGAAGCTGCGCATTTCTTTGGGAGTTGCTGGGTCGGGCCAGTCTGCAATCCCGGCAACCTTCTCGGATGTCATTGAAACGCCGCTTCCATTCACCTTGAAGCCGAGAAACGGTGCTTCTGCTCGTCCGAACTGACACTTCTCACCCTGCAGCCGGAAGCCCTCCCGGCGGATGGAGTCCATTACTGCTTGCACGTGTTTCTCATGGGACTCTTCGTTCTTGGAGTAAATCATGATATCGTCCAGAAAGACAATGCAGTAGCCGCCGTCGATGTGTTTCCGTAAGAGCTCGGTCATTAGCCTCATGAACTCGCTAGGTGCGTTTGCCAGTCCGAACGGCATCACTAGCCATTCATACAGACCGTCCGGGCCGATAAACGCCGTCTTCTCGATGGATTCAGGGTGCATACGGTGTTGATGGTAGCTACTGTGCAAGTCCAGCTTGGAGAAGCACTTGGCTCCTTGCAAGCGTGCAATGAGATCTTCTGGATGAGGCAGTGGGAATCGGTCTTTGATTGTTATCTTGTTCAGAGCCCGGTAGTTGATACACATCCGCCATTTGCCCCCAGGTTTCGGTACAAACAGAACAGGTGACGCATATGGGGAGTGTGAACTGCGAATTTTGCGCTTCTCCAGCAGTTCGGTTGTCTGTTTCTTATACTCCTCCCACTCTGCAGCTGTTTGTCGGTATGGACTCCGATGTGGTGGCTCTAGTCCTGGAATTGTACGAATTCGGAAGCCGCCCGCCGAACGTGCTGGAGGCAGTCCTTCCGGCTCCAGGAAGAGGTCGTGGTACTGCTCCCGAACTCGCCTCTCAAACTCGGACAACTCCTTCGCTCCCGTTTCCAATGCCGTACATTCCGCCCATATTACTGCACAATCGGCCTTGAACGTGGCCTCGTCGACGATCTCCCCGATCACTACTTCGTCCACCATCTCTGCCCCAAACTCCATAGCCAGCAGCTCCATTGCATTGTAGTCTTGAGTCCGTGCTGGCATCTTCGCCGTCGGCGTCTCTGCCGTTGCCGTCAGCAATTCGGGGGTTCTGCCCTCTTCTTTCCTCAGCCCGTCTATTGCATATCTGAACTGGCTGCCGTCACCGCCGCCACCAAGCCATAGTCTATTCTTTTTGTGATTGACCTGGTGCGGAACCTCTTCCATCCAGTCTTTGCCGAGGATAATGTCATATTTCGCTAGCGGGTAGACCACGAACCATCCCACGTACTGGAGTCCGCCAATGTTCAGATTCAGGCGCACCTCTTTCAACGGTAGGGTCTCAACTCGTCCCGCGGTTGTTAACTGCATGTCACCGCGGTGCCGTGTCTTTGGCTTGTCGGTCAGTTTTTGTAAGAGGTTCAGACTGACAAATTTGTGGCTAGCCCCGCAATCGTAAAGGGTGTATGCCGATGCTTCGCTTCTTCTCCCTCCTCTTTCTCTCTCTTCTCCTGAGTGGCTAGATGGGCACGACATGGGGAGGTTGAACCGAAGCAGATTTGAGCTATCACTTTCGGTCTAAAACAACTTGATATTGATGCTCTTAATTCTGACTCTGCCAGTCCCCCCCTCCTCGTCAGTGCCTAACGTATCTCTTGCCTCTGTAGGTGCCGTGCACTCGGCAGCACCTCCTAAGCGTTTCCCGAATTCTCTCCCTCCAGACCTCTCGTCTCTTGACTTCCCGTTGCCTCGGCCGCATTCACCTCCCATTGATTTCTCCATCGTCCACCTCGGCCTGCACCCCCATTTGCGCTTCCACGGTTGCCACCTCCGCGGCGTCCATGACCTCCACTGTTGTCGCGTGACGTCTCCTGATTTGGGCAGTCATAAGCCCAATGGCCATCCGTAGCATGGCACTTGGCGCATTCATTGGATGCAAGTGGTTGTCGGTTACCGCGGTTGCGATTATTGTTTCGGCCGTACATTGCCGAGATCTCGGCTGCCTTGGCTTTGTCCTTCGGAGGTGCAGACGTGTCGGAGTCGGCCACAAATACCATCGCCCGTTCCAAAGTCGGTACACCTCCCATCTCTCGTCTAAAGTTGCGGTACTGGATGAAGGAGCGGTAGGCACTCTCATTTGGGCGTAATTTGGTTGCATACGCATCTAGGAGTTGCTGGGAGGCCATTGGTGCATGTGGGTCAAGTTGGAGTCGTAGCCGTCGGAATTCTTCGTTGAAAGTGGCTACATGGCCCTTGGAGGGATAGCGAGCAGCTGCCACTCGTCCTCGAAGGTACGGAGTGCGTCCAGGGGTGTAAATACCTCCTTCAGTCGTTTGCAAAAGTCGCCCCAGGTCGGGTATGGCTGGCTGGTCGGGTATATCGAAGTAGCCCACCTGCCTGCTGCCTCCTTGAGTTGCAGTAAGGCATATCTGGTCCATCCATCTGTTCGTGGGACCGCCGCTCCGCCTGTTGCCATTGTCGGTGTGGTGGTACCGCTGCCTACCGGGGTCGTTGGTTGAAGCCACCCGATTTCGTAGCACCGCGCTTCGAATTGTCGTTGTAAGTCATTGACGAAGTCACCGACGACTTGCATGTCGCGCTCGCCCTTGAACTCCGGGAGTCGCCTGGGATCAATTGTGAAGGTGTTTACGTTTGTCGCGTTTCCTGTTCCGACTTGACTCCTTGTCCCTGCTGCCATCATCACTCGAACCGCCGCCTCCGACGCTCGTGCCGACTCCTCCGCTTCCGCCAGTCGTCTCCTAAGTTCTGCCACTTCCCTCTGGCTGCTAAAACCTCCCTGGCGGCTCTGTCTGCCTCTTCCTCTCCACCGGCCGCCGCGCTCAAGTTTTCATTCTCAGCTGTTAAGTCTTCGATGACTGCCGCCCGATCCTCCGCCGCGTCGAAGCACTCCGCCCATGCATCCTCCATTGCTGCGATGTACCGTCTCCACCTGCCATTCTCGTCTGGTTTGACAATCGATCTTTCCAAGATCCAATCACGATACCGGACGTACTCGTTTGACCGTGGTGTCTCATCATTTGGCTCGCGTCGTAGGTTCACGGTGTCGTCTGGGTAGTCGGGGTCATGGTACCATGGGTCGCCATCACTGCTCTCCGCCCCCAGCTGAGGGGGCACCATACTCTGTCTCGGCCGCGTTCTGGGTGCCACGGAACGTGCCATAGTTCGACTTCGCTCTTGTTTTGCGACGTGTCTGAGTTGCAATGACGCGCCGGTGCCTCGGGGGTCTCTGTTTCTCTGGGGTCTCTGTTTCTCTGGGTTTCTCTGGGGTCTCTGTTTCGTCTCTGTTTCTCTGGGATCTCTGTTTCTCTAGGGTCTCTGTTTCTCTGGGGTCTCTGTTTCTCTGGGGTCTCTGTAACCGCTTTGGTCGGTGATCTCGCTGATGGTGTCACTCGTGATCTCGCGTAGGGGGGTCTCGTGTCGGCGTGTACGCGTCGGTGTAACGTGGTCTCTGGTCTCTGTGGTCTCTGTCTCGTAGGTCCTCTCGGTCTGCTCAATTACGCTCGAATTGCCACTGCAAAGCACCGGAATCGAGGTAAAAGAGGGTGTTGATGTGTTGCTACCAAGATGTGGTGTGCTAGAAGCGTAGTGTCTATTCTCTAAGTGACACGATCTATGTATACACAGAATTGAGCCGCACACGTGACTACTGTACACCCTACACTCGATGCAGACAGTAGACCACTTGTTCAAGTGGTGCAAGAAATGGAAGCGGCCACAGAACACTCTGTGGGAGAAGTTGAGGAAGAAGTGCAAGATGAAGGAGAAAGGCAGAGTACCGATGGCGCAGGTGTTCGATACGGAAGAAGCAGAAAAGGCAATGTTGAAGTTTTTGACGGATACTGATGTCGGGAGAACTACGGAGTCCTAGGGAGGGGACGGGCAGGGAATAAGGAGGGTGGAAAGATGTAAAGACGTGTTGACTTGAAGGAAGGGGAGAAGGAGAAAGGGATGATACGACTTTGCTCAAAGAGACACGAAGGGACACCTGGCGGTCACACTGGAGAAGTATCTTGGAAAAGGTTAGATTATGTCATGGCCGCAAGCGGCCGAATACAGTATGATTCAAACAAACACCACCGCTTAGTTTTGCCAAGCCCGCTTTCATCCAATCACATTGAATATCTTCAGAATTCTTAGGCTTCGGAATTCAGCTGTTTTACTAGAATAGTCCCTAGAAGTGCCCAAAAATGACCCTGTTCGGAGCCCACAAGCTTGGACAATCATTAAAATTTGCTAGTATTATGTTTCTTGCGCAGAGGCTTCCAAAAGTCACCCATGCACCGAAAAACTGGACACGGATTAGTTGTCGGCAGCTAAAAGAGCACTAAGTACGGATTTACTCCCAGCCAACGTCGGGGAAAGTGTCCGCGCTACCGTAATCGGGATTTATTATCGCTGTTACCGCTATGTTAAGGGATGTTTTGGTTGTTACCGCTGCACTATGTGTACGTTATCGCGGCTTATCGCCGCTTATGGGGTGTTACTGTACATTTTCGTACAGTTTTTCAATTTGCAAGATCATGAGAACATCCGTCGAGCTTTAGTTATTGCGAAAAATTAGTGGACACTCGAGCGTACAGTTTTTGAGGGTAGCATACGCTTTTGGCTGCAATTCTCGCGATTTCTTGTATTCTCGCTTAGATGCACTTACTCACTTGTAGAACTGGTATGTATATGTACTTAAAATTGCAGTTTCTATTGATATCTGTCTACAGTATATACACGGTCGGAGGAATACAAGGAGAGACGGGGCGATGCTTGATGAGATACGGCTCTCAAACACTATTTACAAGTTGCAACTCTGACACACTCTCACAACTCTGACACTAACTCTGACACTCTCACAACTCTGATATGCTCTTCGTGGGCTTGGGGAGAGATGAACGAGATGGCTCTCAAGCGGGCTTGAAGAGATGGGGTTGATAAGAGACAGGGTTGATGAGAGACGGGGTTGATGAGAGACGGAGTTGACAACAGACGGCTCTTAAGAGAGATCGCTCGGAATCCGGATACAGCGAGCGAGGACCAGACAGAACACGAGTTAATTGGTGCGCTACTTGGCTCGGGAGATGTTAACCCACGATCGGGAAGCCGAGTGGAGGAGAGAGGCTGCACCTACGGTGGAGTCGGTCGCTGAAGTCGGCTGCAGAGAGCGAGGGCCTGACAGAACGAGAGTGTAATTGGTGCGAGACCTGGCGCTGGAGATGTTGACTGACGATCGGAGGACGTGACTTGGATAGAGATGAGAGGGGCTGCACGTATGGTGCTCGGTAGCCAAGGCATGTAGAGGGAGTCGATCGCTGAAGCTGGCTGCTGAGACGAAGCCCACACGGTGTAAGAGAGTGATCGATCGAGCGAGGATGGATGAGAGCTGGTTCTAGATGTTATTTGACTGTTGAATGGCGATGCTCAGGGGGGGAACTTAACTGCAGATGGGACGAGGTGGAGAGAGGAGATGGAGATGTATGAGAAGGAATGAGGGAGAAGCTGAGAACTGGAGCATGGACTTGTACGTGAAAACTAGGATTCGATTATGTATGTTGAGCCCATCATCCCGGCTAATCTCGTACCTCCTAACCTAAAATCGCAGGTCGAACCCAAATCAGTCGCACAATTTCGGCCATCCAGCTATATGTGGCTTAGTCCAGCGACTGTCAGACAACAATACGAATGCAACTTACCGAATTGAGATCTAGTTTCTTGCGTATGAATCCATGCCACAAGTGCTTTCATTCATCTCCATCTCTATCTCCATCTCCATCTCCATCTCTCTCAACCTCGTCCCATCTAGTTAAGTTCCACTTCTGAGAATCGCCATTCAACAGTCAGAAAACATCTAGAGCCAGCTCTCATTTATCCTAGCTTGATCGATCACTCTCTCACACCGTGTGGCCCTCGCCTCAGCAACCAGCTTCAGCGACCGACTCCCTCCCATACATGCACTGGCTACCGAGCACTGTATAGCCCCTCTCCCTTTCCTCTCTATCCAAATCAAGTCCTCCACTCGGCATGCCGATCATGGGTGAACATCTCCCGAGCCAAGCCTCGCACCAATTACACTTGCGTTCTGTCTTGCCCTCGCTCTCTGCAGCCGACTCCAGCGACCGACTCCACCGTAGGGGCAGCCTCCTCTCTTTCCAAGTCAAGTCCTCCATTTGGCTTCGCGATCGTGGGTTAACATCTCCCGAGCCAGGTCGCACACCAATTAACTCGTGTTCTGTCTGGCCCTCGCTCTCTGCCTCCGGCATCCGAGCGATCTTTCCCCAAGCCCTCTTACGAGCCGTCTTTCATCAACCCCATCTCTCATCAACCCCGTCTCTCATCAACGCCATCTTTCCAAGCCCGCTTGTGAGCCATCTCATCCATCTCTCTCCAAGTCCACTTAAAAGCCATCTCGTCCATCTCTCCCCAAGCCCGTTTGAGAGCCATCTCATCCATCTCATTCCGCGCCCATCTCGTTCATCTCTCCCCAAGTCCGCTTAAAAGCCACCTCGCCCATTCATTCCCAAGCCCATTTCAAAGCAAGCATGTCAGAGTGTGAGAGCGGGCATGTCAGTTGTTGTTTATTCATAGCGGGCATGTCAGTTGTGAGAGCGAGAATGTCAGAGTTGTGAGAGCGAGAATGTCAGAGATTTGAAAGTGACGTTCCTGGGGATGCCTGAGTATCCAGGGATCCAGTGGATCACGACTTTGATGCTGTAGCTGCAGAGGGCCCTGGTATGCTCGCTGATCGCTCTCGCTAGCTGCTGCCCTGGCCGTGAGACCAAATACACTGTCAGTCTGATATCTGCAGGCAAATCACCGAAAATCGCCAATGTCGTTTTTCCGTGCGCCTGCAGTGACTCTGCTCTTGTGACAGACTTTCGAAGTGCGATTCCGATTGCCTATAGCTCTGTGACGAACAACTCCATTCTTCCCGTACCAAGGTAGCTGCGGAAGACAGTCCAGCCATCTCAATTTACACATACCGCTGTGGCTCCTACTCTCCTATCATCCATTTGAGATCTGTCTGTCCACCACATCCGGTACCTGATCCAGCTTTTCCTTCCTTGTCTCTCCCCTATTGCTTGGCAGCTCTCTTAGCTGCAACGTCGTCGTCCAGTATTATAGTCTTGATCGCTGGCTCCTCCCCAGGGTCCGGCCAGCACATGGTCACTGCTGTCCAGCCACGTTCGTGCTCTTTCTTGACTACTCTGCATATTGGTGACCCAGAGGTGGGGTGATCATACAGCCTCTTTAATTTGGATCCCTCGCAGCGTTTACTAGCCTCGCTACAATCCTGTCGGTGGTTCCAAGGGCACTATTGTCCCGTGCTAAGCGTGCCGTGGAGCCTTGATACGGTGACAAACTTCGTAGCCGCTGACGTACTTCCTTATGTATGGGTCCATTGCTGGCCACTTCTTGTCTCTAGACACTAGTTCAGCAGTTTTAAGTGCTCCAAAGAGAGACCACCGACCCTTACTCCTTCAATCGCCTGCGCGGGAACTTCCCGACGTCAGTAGCCACCAGGAAGTCTATCACCGCTTTATCGCACATCTCCAGGGAAAACAGCTCAGATACCTGCACATGTTGGCATCTGTCCGCTTTCCAGAGTGTTTTCTGCTGGTCTTTCCATCGGCTGCAGTGGCGGAGGAGGTGTTCTCGCGTCTACACTACACTTCTTCTGCCTCCGTCTCTGCCTCCGCACCACCAGCACTTGTCATCGTTTCGGTGCCCGAATCGTTTCAAGTAAGTGCCTACTGGAGCATGCCCGTACTTAAGTCGGTAGAACTTCGCCGCTAGCGACTTCACACTGGTCATTGGGATGGGTCTCCTGCTTCCGGCCTTGCCCTTCAGCCTGTAGCCAAAGCGCTTGCTGCACTGGTCGGCCTCCCACTGTACCTTGGCTGCTGTCCTACCCTCAGAGATCCTTCTGGCTCTGTTTGCCACCGAGGTGTATACTCTCTCTCGCACAACCCCACAGCTTTCTCTGGCAACGTTCGCTTGGTGGTCAGCTTCTTCGCTTCCGAGAAAGCCAGCATGTCCTGACACCCAGTGGATTTCTGTATCTATGCCTCGTCTGCGGAGGGCTCTTACGCTGCGATTGATCCATCTGGCTAGTGGTTGCCCTGGGCCCGGCTCCAGGTACTCGGTCCATCGGATGGCCGCCTGCGAGTCGCAGAAGACCGCCACCTTCGTTACTCTGTTTTGCAGCAGTCTCTCTTGTTTTTTGACCGACTCGTTTAGTGCGAGTCCGATTGCCACAGCTCCGCATCGTAGACCTCCATTCGTCCGGTGCCTAGGTAGTTGCGGAACGATTTCCAGCCATCTCTGTGTTTGCACACCGCTGCGGCTCCCACTCTCCCATCATCAGTTCTCGATCCGTCCGTCCACCACATCCAGATCCCCGCGCCTATTTTGGCCTCCTTCTCCTTCGCCCATCGCGTTGCTTCTCTCTTAGCTGCGACCAAGCCTCGCAACAGTACAAACTGGTACGGGATCGAGTGCAAAACTGTACTGAACCGCGTAATACCAACTGTTTGAATCCTCTAACTGAACCAGACCTATATACTGGTACTAGCTATGGAGGCGGCTTCGCCGCCCTTAGTGTAACTGCGGCCAATAAATTTGTTTACATCCATGTCTTGGCTGGATGCAAGTAACCAGATTGGTTGAACCGATAGCCGTCGTACCCTGGAGCCTACAGATGCAGCATTTGCCTCCAGACACAGCACACTGTACGGTCGCAGCCTTAATTCACGATCACAGCCTTGATTCATAAATTTATTCACGTATAGATTATGTCGCAATACGATCAGAACTCAAAAACTTAATTGGAAGAAAAAAGTGGACTTGCAATATACGGGTTTTCAGGTGGGAACCGGCCCAAATGCAATGGTCAGGGTTAGGGTTGGGACTGGAACCGGACCATGGCAACGGGTTTTACCACACCAAAAACCCGGACCATTGGATTTGGGCCGGTTCCCACCTGAAAACCCGTATATTGCAAGCCCACTTTTTTTCTTCCAATTAAGTTTTTGAGTTCTTATCATATCGCAGCATAATCTATACGTGAATTATGCAGTTTTAGGTGTTCTTTCATCTCCCAGTCTTACATTTCCAATCCGATCAATATTCGTTGAATGGCTGTGAAATAATGGCGAAAACCAGGCGAAAATTGTGGGTGTTCCACAGCGACTCAACAAATATTGATCAGATTGCAAATCAGAGACCGGCAGGCAAAAGAGTGACAACTTACACATATTTAATGTATAATTTACTTTGTGATCAGAGTGAAATTCAAGGACTTAATTGAGCTTGAATGTTTGGATTTCGTATTTTCTGGAGCGTGGGGGCATCAATGATGATGATCTTTGCAGGGATGTACCACCAGTTGACCAATCAGAATGCTTCGTACGGACATTGCATGGTCACATACACGATCTACAATTATATCTACAACAACAATAATATAACTATAATAATAATATTACATGCGGATTTACCTCACCGAACGAACGAGCGACCAAACCTTATACAGAAGCTCACGAGAGTACAATGGCGGTGACGAGCACATTTAGCCCTCGAGCGCAGAACAGAAAATGTGGTGAGAGTCAGTTTGACCCTGAATGGAAGTGACTCTGTGGGTCGGGGTGATTTTACGAAATGGTGGCAGTGACGTGGCGATAGTGGTGGAGGACGCACAAACTGGAGCTGCGGCGAAGGTTCTAACCAGTCATGGGCAAAGGAATGGAATGCATTATTTAGGGCGGTGGAGGTGAAGGAGGGGGGGGGGGGGGGGGGGGAGGAGGAATATTCTTATTGGCAGAGGGCATACAGGTGTGGTTGGTGGTTTGTTCTTTGCTATCGATGCGAGTAACTAGATATGGCTGATACGGAGGAAGTTGAAGTCGACGGCCACAACATCTACAGTCGAATCCTACGACGAAGATCATAGGATGCTGGTTGCCCAATTAGGGGACGGAGCTTGTGGATCACGGATATACAGCGAGAGTTGTGTAGTTGGGAACATATGGAGATGAAGTTTGCTCTCGACAGCTCGATCTGCGTTAGCTCAGAGCCGGACGAATGCATGATTATGCATCCATTGATGTGGTTGGTCAAGCTTTTGATAACCATCGATTGGAAAATTCCTAATGGAACGGGTGGAGATGTTCGTTTGTTGCCCTAAGGTACTGAACGAGGATTTGGTACATGTTCTAGTCAGTTCGTGGAGTTTGTTGCCCCGTGGAGTGACTGGTCAGTTCATGGAGTCCCACCTTCCACGAATGAACCAGTCAGATCACGGATCCATGAACTAACCAGTGCCAATTATGCTCACCCAAAATTAAAAGTTACTACAATCGCAAAGTTATGTATACGTGAAATATTTATAATTCATCGCTCTTTCAACTCCCGGTCCCCAATTTACCATATCTCTAATATTGATCGAATGGTGGTGGAAAAACATCAATTTTCGGCGGTTTTTAGGTGTGTTTTTAAAGCTGCTCTATCAATTTAAAAGATATTGTAACTCAAAGACCGGGAATTGAAAGAGCAATGTATTGTGCATGTTACATATATATATCTCTTTGTGATTGGACAAATATTCGCGGACTTAATTAGACCGACATTTTGTCATTTTTGTCTGTCCAGCCATGGCTCCATGAAGTGACTGGTCAGTTCACGGAATTGTGGTAGACTCCTTGAAGTGACCCGTCAGTTCATGGAGCCCAGTTATTCCATGGGTTGACCGGTCACTCCACGGAGCAACATCCTCCACGAACTGACCAGAACAGTACACGCGATCACTTCGGCATCGCCAATCGCATGATCGGCAACCAACCTAGCTGTCGCCCGTTATCTCTGAGTATGGTACCAAGACTAGGCTAGCTCGTCTAGGGTCTTAGATTGAAAACTGGCACCAAGACTGCATATATTTTGCGGTCGTGAGGTGCGATAGTTCATCGGTGTTGGCCTATTTCGGCTGCCGAAAGGAAACAATGGTGGTGACGGAGGTGAGGTTAATTAGTGTTGTACCGAACCTTTGTTGACTGAACTGAACGGTCGATTGTAACATGACACGTAGCCTAAATACTCACAACCAGCCCTAACCCAAAATACTTAATGACGTACTCCAAGAACTGCTCCAACAATTAGTGCATGCAGATTCTAAGATTTGAGGTCCGACTGGATGCAATGGAGAGTGTGCGACATCAATGCGCTCACATGTCCAGCTGTCGAAGCGCTCTTTGTGGGCCACGTATACTATGCACGTGCTCTCAAGTGTTCCAATTTTCGTGCGTCCCACGAGTACATACCGCAATATGGTGGCGGTCTGCAATTAGCGGGGGTTAAGCTAGTCTCTGGATCGAGAGATTCTGTTCTATCCAGTTAGGGATGCCACCTCTCACGATACCGTAGTGAATTGTGATGTAACGGCACTTGGTAAATTTCTATCCCGAGACCGTAGGGCCAGCTGAGCACTGCACCACCTTAAAGAACCAATCAACCCTCGATGCTCGCAATTTCGTTCGGTGCCGAACTTCCCGCCAACTTGCGATCACTTGGCGCTGAGACACCCATGCTGTTTGCGGGTAGATAGCCTACCCCGCTCTCCTCGCTCTGTCCCGTTTCCAGTTTCTTCATCACCTCTGTCAACAATACGATCCTCAACACCAGTTAGATCCTCAACACCAGTTAAATCGTCAACTACCTTCAAGCCCTATGGAGAAGGATCGGCCGAACGCGTGGAAGCGCCCTCACACTGATGATACGGGTTCTCTTTTGCAACTTGGCAGAGCGCAGCCAGCGACTCCCGCTGCGGTCTCCCAGTATGATCCTCAACCTTCCAGCGCCATGGAGTACGATCCGCCAAAGTCACCGAAGCGTCCTCGCACCGATGACACGGGCTCTCTTCCGCAGCGCGGTAGATCAAGGTCAGCGTCTCCCGCTGTAGACTTTCGTAGACGCCAAGCCGGAAATACTTCGCTCCCTGGATCACAACAAGGATCTCGCTTCGCTTCCCCCGCCCCAATCAATTCTAATATATCGCTAAGTCCGCACACATTACGACTATCTCAAATCCCGACATCTGTTAGCGAGCAACAGTTTCAACAATATCTCGCTTGCCTGAAATGCGAACGTGGAGTGACAGATGGCAACATCCTGGCCTTTTCTCTTGCGCCATACAGAAATTGGCAGGTCGCGACGGTCATGTTCCGCCAGCAGCCATTGGATCTGAGCCAAGCTTCTGGCGGCATATCACATGTTAGGGTGCCTCTTGAAATGAGCGTTGTTCCCATGGAAGTTGACAGTGAATTTGATGGCATAACTCCACTATACCATCCTCCTCAATCTGAACCTGAGTACGAGTGGGTTGACCTATGATTTCCAGTAATCTCGCGCTGTGCTTACGATTATCGTACAGTGTGATCGCCGTATGTGGACTTTCTGCCCACGCTTTTGGAACGTGGAAATCAACCCATCACCCTCATGTCATGTGGCTGCGGGATTTCCTCCCATTAGACTTCCCTAACTTTAGAGTTCTCATTTGGGGCTACGACTCAGATTTAAATGATCCAACCGCGACCAGGAATATTTCAAGCTTTTCAAGAAAACTCCTGTTGGCTGTGCAAGGAGCCCGTGAGCAAGTACTGGTACACTAAGCGAATTTATTTCGATCTTTTCTAACGATAGTGTACGTGCAGGCAAGGCACCGTCCAATTATCTTCGTAGGACATAGTCTGGGAGGTTTGGTCATTAAGCAAGTATGTTGCATGTTTAAGATGTACTTCCAAGTTTACTGATAGAAAGGGCAGGCTTTAGTCGATGCAGGACAAAGCGGCTCCCCGGACGACAAAGCAATCTTGGGCTCTTGTCGTGGCCTATATCTTTTCGGAGTCCCTAACCGAGGCCTCAACAACGAAAACATGCTCTCTTTGGTGAAGGATATGAAAAGCGAGCCATTCGTGCATAGTTTAATGGAAGGCTCTGAGCTGCTAAGCAATCTTGGCTACAGCTTCGAACGTGTCTACGAAACACTTATGAAATCCTGTTACGTGGTATCTTTTTACGAGGAGAAAGACACAAAGACCATCGAGGTAGGTACTGCCCACAATGTGATATTACCACTCTGCTAATGGGTATGATAGAAAGCGGCTGGAAAGTGGGAGCGGACTGGTAAACCCATCCGTATGGTGTCACAGGATTCTGCGACGTGCTTCATTAGCGCAAAGGATACCCACAATCATATACCTATCTCTGCAAATCATTCGAGCATGGTCAAGTTCACTAGTCGGGGAGATCCGAACTACTTGGCTGTTTGTACAAAGATTAATGAAATGTTGCGCAGTATGTAGAATGAAAGAGACCTCGTGCTGCAGATTCTGACATGTGCTACCAGTCTCGAATGTGCTATCAGTCTCGAGTATGCTACCAATCTCGAATGTGCTACTAGTCTCGAATGTTGTGCATTCACTTGTCTCCGCACTAGACCGTGCCGGGCCGAATGGCTTCATGCAGATGCTAGCTGAGCATGACCAAGGATACAAGTCTCAAATACCAGCTTTGGATCCCGACGACCCAAAATACTACTGGACCACTAAGAATATCGACTTCAAAGAGTGGTGGAATGGAGACAGTTTCCGGACACTTCACTTATCGGGGGCTCCTGAAGGGGAGATGTTGAAAATTTCGTCGTACGTTATCGGAATGGCGGGTCCTGCTCTCTATTTCTGCTGTCCTGCGGCTCCGAAGCATCCGGTTTGGAAGATCTGCATCCCTGCTCTGCTTCACCAAATCCTTAAGCCTCTCTCTCACCCGGAGCAAATCCAAGCCATCAAGGATTTCGTCCACCAACTTTTTGACGCAATTAGGAGAGATGAATCGGTACTGAATGGGCTATCCTTGGAACACGGTGACGGCGAGGTTTCTACAATCCGTAGATTGCTTGGGGTGTCGACGGACAACGCTCTTTTGGACGCCCTGCTTACTGTTCAGAAGATCCACCCAGCACCGAAGGTGGTCATCGACGGACTTGACCGAGTTCAGGACGGAAACCGCGTCCTCGTTGGACTAATTCATGCGTTTATAGAACGTTCCCGAGGAAAGGCCTTATTGACCAGCGTAACGCAAGACGATAGCAAGCCATCGCTTAAGGGCATGCGGTGCATTGAATATGATGCAGAAAGAAAAGGTTAGACCCTATCTGGTAGAGTAGCATCGTACTAAGCTAACCAAACATGCGCAAAGAATTTTTGGACAGCCTTCGGTTTGATAATACTCGTTGTCGAAAGATAACTGGGGAGTGTGACGGATCCTTGAACTGGCTCTGGACTCACGAGGAATACTGCAAATGGTCAACATCAGGCTCCTCAGGACTGCTCTACATTAAGGGTAAGCCAGGGAGTGGCAAAAGTACGGTGACAAAGTACTTCAAGGACCAACTGTTCGAACACCAACCGGCGGCGAAATCCGCTACTATCGCCAGTTTCTTTTATAGTTATCGGGAGGGCGAGAGCCAGACGAGTCATTTCAGCATGCTTCGTTCAATCCTCTACGGTATTTTGAGCCAAGATGCGAGTTTCTTCTACCACATTCAGAGCGAATATCGGAAGTACCGGATACATACTTCCACCGAGCTTCTCTACGATTCGTTCCAGAAGATTCTTCGAGGTCTTCGAAACTATCAAAGCAACAGACAGCTGTATCTTATCATTGATGCAGTGGACGAGTCCTCCAGCGAAGACAGGCGAAAAATCCTGGATCTGTTGTTCGATGTATGCTCGGCAAGTGACTGCATTGTCAAGATATTTGTCGCGAGCCGACCTGTTGTTGAACTGGAACATTTGACCAAAGTGAGAAATGAAACGGCTTGCTCAGTTATACAAATGCAAGACGTGAACCGTGACGATATTGGCCTCTTCGTACACTCCTTTCTGTCCAAGCTCGATCTTCCGCGGGATACCTCATCTGATATTATGGAATACGTTCTTGAAAATGCGCAGGGAGTATTTCTCTGGGTGCGTCTGGTAGGAGATCGACTAGTCGAGTTCGCTGAAGACGGCTTCAAGACGATGGAAATTTTTGAATTCCTGAAAAGCCTGCCGACAGAACTAGAAGATATGTACGCCTTTCTTCTCGAGGAGTTGCGGAAAAACAAAAAGGATTACAGCGTTGGGAAAGAAATGTACACATGGGTACTCTATGCTCGTCGTCCTCTTAAAGTCGTCGAATTCCAACATGCTCTTGCTATCCAAGATTGGGCTAGTGATTCGTGTACCTCCTTTACGGAGAGCCTGATCGTCAACTTTGATAGGCGAATTACTAAGTGTGGGCGCAATTTGCTAGAAATAAAAGGCGACGAAGGTATGTTCCATCGCACATATGTGGCAATCAATCTGACAGCTCTCTAGAACCCATCGTGCAAGTAATGCACCAAACCGTTCGCGAGTTTTTCCTTTCGGCACGCAGGGATGTGTCGTTTGGGTTTTTGCAGAATGTTCACGACGTCCATGCTATGATATCCAGATCTTGCCTCCGGTATCTAATGCTCTGTGCTACTGAAACTCCATTTCCAGGGGCTCGTTCAAATCCGAAGTCATGGAAACCGAGCCACTTCGAGGCATACGTTAGTCACCTCAACCAGCGGCCATTGATTAACTACGCCCTGGGCCATCTCAAAGAGCACATACACAACTGTATTGAGACTGATTTCACACAACTTGTTTCCCAGCTTTGTGAGCAGGTAACTGGCAATGCGACCTATTGTCTCTTAGAAAGCTGGATTCCTTCTCATCTGAACGGAAGCCTTGCGTTTCAAAAGAGAATGCCGTCTGCCAAGAACTTTAAAAACCGTTTGTTACATACTGCGTTACTATTGAAATATTCGCGAGTGGTTGAAGCATTAATAATCGCTGGTGCTGAAATCGATGCTTCCATTCAAGGCAAAAGACCGTTGATAGTTTCAGCAGGGTTGGGGGATGAGACAACTGTCCGACTACTTGGAAAACTAGGGGCCCTCATTGAGTCCAAGGACGGAAACAAACGGACGGCTCTGCACCATGCGGCTTCGAGCGGCCACGACTCCACAGTACGCACACTCGTTGAGACCCTGGACGCCAATAAGGAGGCGGTGGACAAAGAAAAACAGACAGCACTGCACCATGCAGCTTTGAACGGCCACGACTCAACTGTCAACATGCTCGTTGAGACATTGGGCGCTAACAAGGAGGCTGTGGACGGAGACAAACGGACGGCACTGCACCATGCGGTTTTGAATGGCCATGATTCCACTGTCCGCATGCTCATTGAGACATTGGGCGCCAACAAGGAGGTTGTGGACAGAGACAAGCGGACGGCACTGCACCATGCGGTTTTGAATGGACATGATTCCACTGTCCGCATACTCGTTGAGACACTGGGCGCCAACAAGGAGGCTGTGGACGGAGACACACGGACGGCACTGCACCATGCGGCTTTAAAAGGCCACGATTCCACTGTGCGCCTGCTCGTTGGGACACTGGACGCCAACAAGGAGGCTGTGGACGGAGACAAACGAACGGCACTACACCTTGCAGCTTTAAAAGGCCACTACTCCACTGTCCGCATGCTCGTTGACACACTGGGCGCCAACAAGGAGGCTGTGGACGGAGACAAACGGACGGCACTGCACCATGCGGCTTTAAAAGGCCACGATTCCACTGTGCGCCTGCTCGTTGGGACACTGCACGCCAACAAGGAGGCTGTGGACGGAGACAAACGAACGGCACTACACCTTGCAGCTTTAAAAGGCCACTACTCCACTGTCCGCATGCTCGTTGACACACTGGGCGCCAACAAGGCGGCTGTGGACAGAAACGGAAGAACGGCGCTGCACTATGCAGCTCTAAACGGCCACGACACCATTGTCCGTTTTTTTGTTTGAATCATACTGTATTTGGCCGCTTGCGGCCATGACATAATCTACCCTTTTTTCGCGATACTGTTGTTTATTCATACTGTATTTACTCTAGCTAGAGTATGACAGGACCCTTAACACCTCCGTCTCTGGGCGAGCCGGTTAGATGGCGGAGCTCCCACCCACTACCGTTCATCCCCGCTGACAAAAGAAATGCAAATGTCAATGACTGACCACCCTCCATGACAAAAGAAAAGCAAACGATAGACACCCTCGACCTCCATGCTCCATGCCTTACGTAGGCGGGAACTTCCCAACGTCCATGGCCGCCAGGAAGTCCATCACCGCCTTGTCACATATCTCCATGGAAAACAGCTCAGATATCTGTATCTGCCGACACCTGCCTGCTTTCCAGCTCGTTGCCTTCCCCACCTTCTTCCAGAGCTCCTGCTGCTGGAGTTTCCAATGGCCGCAGTGACAGAAATGATGCTCCCACATCTGGGCGACTGTCCCTCCGCACCAGCAGGACTTGTCGTCCTCCCAGTGTCCGAACAGTTTGAGGTAAGCTCCAGTAGGTGCATGTCCGCATTTTAGTCAGTAGAATCAAGTTGCCAATGACTTTGCACTTGCCATTGGGATGGGTCTCTTACTGCCTGCCTTGCCCTTCAGTCTGTAGCTGAAGTGCTTACTGCATTTGTCGGCCTCCAACTGCCCCTTGGCTGCTGATCTTCCCTTGGAGATCCACCTAGCTCTATTCGAAGCCGAGGTGTACAGGCGCTTTATTGCCGTGCTTCCATTCACATCTCAGGCTGAGTTCGCCTGGCGGTCTGCTACATTGTTCACGGCAATGCCGGAGTGCCCAGGGACCCAATGAATCTCCGTTGCGATGCCATGGGCGAGAAGGGCCTTCGCTCTTCGATTGAACCGTCTCGCTAATCGCTGTCCGGGGCCCAGCTCCAGATGTGGCATCCGTCCAATGGCGGCTTGTGAGTCGCTAAAGATCGTCCATGTCTTTACTCCATGGTTTAGCAGTGGTTCTGTCAGGGCGTACAATCGTGTACGGCCTCGTATAAGAGTATAAGCGTAGATACGGTTGCCAACGTAGATATGTGAATATAGTAGAGTAGTATGTAGGTAAGATCATCGCTGCAGTGCAATTGCACTCCCGTGTAGTGACCATATCCTGGGCAGTTACCTGGCCGCCATTACATCATCCCCCCCTCTCTAGCTGCCGACCCTCTGGGCTGCCATACCCGTATATGAAATCAGAAGGAAAGGTCCAGACTGGTACGCCCTCGTACGGCCTCATAAATCCCGCATCCGATCGGTACCGCTTAAGGGTGACCTTTCGGTGGATCCGGCGCACGGGGAAACTCCAACTCCTGTGGTAGGTGGTTAAAAACCCATTCCAATGCCATTTATACTGAGCCGAGATCCAATAAGAAGAGAAGAAAAGATAAGAGAGGTAGAAAGAAGGAAACGTCCAATTAAACCCAATAACCTCAGTTCCTCCAAGCCCACCTCTTGGAACCCAAGTTTGCGAATCCAAGCCCATTGCTAAAGCAAGCATCGATCTCAGTCCATAGTTCCGAATGTCCAAGCAGACTTCCAATTTCTCCGAATCCAAGCTATTGCTCCCGGTAGTGTCGGCTCGGTGGATCTGATGTCGTGATTGGCTTCTGCTATCGATCGTTCAAATATGATTTCTCTCGCTCAACATGTTTCAGAGACTCTAGGGTGGCCACCTCGGCCGATTGGACCTTTGATTTGTCTCTGAATAGTCTCTGCAGCAGTTAATTGACTTCAATGGGTATACTCATCTTGATTATAGCTGCTGAACCACAGTCCATGCTGCCATCGGCTCAAGGTACGGCTCAGATTCGAGTACACCATCAAGTAAACCTTTGAGTACCCCTTTGAGTCCATCATTCCGAACATCCGACGCCACGTGTGTAGCGGGCCAGCAAGCTGCCTTCGAGAGCATGCCCACGTGCGCATTCTCAAGTTCCCTTCCATCTTTCCAAATCAGAATATCCAAGCCCACAGCAGACCTCATTGGTGATAGCCTCTGTGCTCGGAATTGATTGTATGTCTTATTAATTGGAATGTAACTATGTATGCTTCCGCTCCAGTTGCATCAAGGAATCCATTCACCGGTTCTCATGCCTGCAACTTCCGAATTCGTTGATATATCTGATCCGTAAGCATCCCATATGAAGATCTTACTTACCATGTGATTCTAGCACTATTGCACTCTTGGAAACTGCAGGGATCTCGCATTGCCGCAGCCTCGTATATTCGATCAGGAGCCTCAGCTCTAATCTCATTCCGATGTATCTATCTTGAATGTCATATGAAGATCATACTTACCGCGACAATGTCCTCCAGCACTCTCGCACTCTCGAACATGTGCTCCCAGCAGCCTGTTTCGCAGCTTCGGACGTTGAACCCTGAGCTTCTGCTCCCGTCCTCTTAATTCGACGTAGGTGTGCTTCCATTATGCCGCACATTCCGATCAGGTGCAATTCCGATAAGATGCACATCCGATCAGGTGCACATTCCGTACTGCTTAGTGATCCATATCTCTGACCTTGAAAATCTCTTTGCCGTCGGCGTATTTCGTCTGGCGGACTTGGGCCTCCAGCAGGTTTTCTCGGAGAGTTCCGTGCGTCTTCTCCAGGCCGACTGCCATCGTCTCATGGATTCCTCTGCTCAGTATTGAAATCTCGATATTGACATCTGATATTAATGTCTCGATAGACAGCTTGTAAACTCGGTCACTCTGTATTCCATTTGATTGAGCCTTGAAATAATCCAAATACTGTCAGCCTTGAGAACCACTCTGAACTTCGTTCCATGATAACTCCAATTCGTATAATATCTCCGATCCGGTAGCCATCTCGACTGTATGCCGGTAGCACCATCGGATGGCGTCATATCCATCATAAATTCTGGGCATCGTTATCATTGACTTCTCTGGTGTACATCGCCATAACAGTGCTTCATGCCAGCACTTCCTGTGCTGTAATCGTTTCCAGTAGAGGTCGTTTCTGAATATCCGGTACGGTTATCCCCCTCTTTGTGGTTGGAACTCCGTCGACGACTTCTCAAATTCTGATGCTGATCCTCGTATCGATTCTCGTGTCGATCCTAATACCTCCAATTGACACCATTCCATCGGTATATCCTAAATTTGCAGATCTGCAAATCTGCACCCAATTGCTGGTCTCGTAGCTTGTCATCCAAAATAAAGCTTTCTTAAAGATGGGAAGAGTTCCAAACGTAACTTCGCCTGGCCGTATAAGTATATAGACTTGTCGTCATCCACATCCAGCCATCACCGTATGCAGCCATCTGTGTATGAAGTGATATGCACCGCAGAGGTCCAGCTTCGTGAATATCCTGACCTCGTGCACACGGTTAAACTTCTCTGTGATTAAGGAAAGAGTATACCGATTCTTCACTGACGCTATGTTGAGCGCGCGGTGATGGACACAAAGTCTTAGGCCACCATCCTTCTTTGTTGTAAAGAGAATCGGCGGTGATGACCACTGAATAAACCCATTGCCTAGATTTGCCTCGATGTAAGCCTGTTTGGCGTCCTCATTTCGAACTCCGATGAATTGTAAATCTGCCCATGACAATCCGCCTCCAGCTATTCGTTGCCAGAATGTGTAAATTTGCACTCGTATGGTCCACATTTCGTGGCTTCTCCTGTATCTCTGTAAGTTCTCTAAAGGCCTTCTTTACTGACCTCCATATAGTCAAAGTCCCCTTCAGTACAACCGCCGCCTCTCATCACACTCCCGTAATTCATTCGTTGACATAACGTCCATTATAAAATATTCACCCATTGATCTGTCCATATGGTATGGGAGGTTAATTCCAAATACAGGATCCGGCTCATGAGCACGGAATCTTATTCCGCGCTATTTCGTGAATACCACTCTGCGCCACCATACCAGTTCATTGTAGAGCAATAGGCTCGTACGATCAGAAGCACCAAAAGAATCCCTCATTATGCCGTAATGACTTTTGCAGTCTCCAGCCCGTTTGTTTGTGGATGAATCGTCATTTGACAAGGTATCGTCATTTCGTCAACCATCATTTCAATTGTCTTTTGATTGATTCGGAGGGGATTTCTAGTGGTACAGTATTCCGTCAGTCGTATGTGGCTTGTAAAGCCTCCGCAGCACTATCGGTTCATTCAGTATTTCGAGTGCTTTTTTGTCCCTCCCGCCGGTAATCGGAATGCTTGATGGCGATTTTAATTTAATGTGAAACTCGTTTCTGACGTCCGTACAGGTCATGAGACTCCGTAACTGCTCCATTTGTGTCACCATAGTGGGTCAGCCAAGTGGTAATTTCAAAAGATGGAGCGGTAGATGCGGAATCCAGGAGCCTGGAAAAGAATGGTTCGCCCACAATGGAGCCAAGGCCTGCCATCCAGATACTTCTATCTTGATTCGGCGAGCCGGCAGTAGTTAAACACTTATACCCTTGGGTGCCTCTTCTCGCCACTACCGCCGCTGCTCCCTGCTCGCCCATCCAGCGCCTGGGGCCTATATCACTGACCATCGGTGATGCCTTGCTTGGTCGCTCCCAGCAGCCCTGTACGAACTCCCATTCTTTGGAAGAACATCCCATGACAACCTCCCCCTGGCCAATGGATCGTCTGAAGCCGTAGCAACAAGTATTTGTATATAACTTATGGAATACAGCCACCTTCGGAACACGCCTCCTCCCTTGCCGTAGATCCTGGTACATTCCCGGGGCATTCCGGTCGGTCTGCCATCTCCACTGCCACCACTTCCGCTCTCCCTGGGGTTCGCAGTGCCAAAAGTCGAATGCCTTGCAAGTCGACGTCAGGATAGCTGGACTTGTACCAAGGCAATCCAGACACCAGCTCAAGAGTGCGTCCACCGCGGCTGCCACCATTTGAACGAATCAGCCCACTCAGTAGATCACGTATTTGTCTCACCCGATTGGGACTGTCTGACAACAAATTATCCTCCATTCCCACTTGGGGATACGACCAGTATCAATTAAACCACCTCAACTGTGTATACATACGGAATCTGCTGGTCTGCGCAGAGTGCCCACATGGTCCATCCTTCGGTAGCCCCATGGATCCTCAGATTCCGGACTACAAATAAACCAAATCATCTCCATCATATTCCTAGTCATCAGCTTCGTTCGCCCTCATATGGGCACATATTGATGGCTTGCTCTCCTCACAACGATCCAATTCGGTCCTCCAATCAGGTGCTAATCGTGACAATTGATAATGGTAATCTCAAATCGTACCTGCTAGCCACTTTAGAACCTTCGGGGGTTATACTTCTTATTCGAAGTTGAAGCATGATCTGCAATCGTGCCTAGTTCACTCTTTCTGAGTCTTAACTGTTGAGCCGTAGCTTCTGTAATCGTCTGATCTTGTGAAGCGGTTTAGGATCCCTTAAGACTTCCATAACCGCTGTTGAAAACTCCAGGCAGCATCCGTAATGATTCCAACGTAATGGTTGCCTTCGCCGGTAAATCGAAAGAGCTTCGGCCTACTCGGCTCTGTTAGCCTCGACCATGTGAAAATCCAATGGCGAAATGATAATCTTCTTCGTGAAATGTAGCTTTATCGACTTTGTGTTGTGCTTGTTTTTCGAAAATTAACGCATTCAGGAGTGTCGTTGATATGGCTTCACCAGTATTTCGTGCGCAATTGACAGCCATCGATAGCATCTGACTCGTCCCGATAGTTCGCATATGATTGCGCTCATCGGACGAAGTTAGACGGAATCACTGGGGTATAGCCGGTTTCGGTATTGCCGGTGACACATCTCTCGGGGTCACTTCGGCCCCGGAACCACTCCTGTAACTGTGAATTGACACAGGTGGATGGTAACTTATCTGATCTCATTGCTTTCGTGATTGGTAGCCTTTAAGTTCTGATATTATGCAATCGTCGTGGTTGACCTCAACTGACGTGGTTGCGGACGCGTCTCTGGCCAATTGACCTCTGGAATCAACTCAAAATCATCTCTGCTACCGTCAACCTCAATTGGGTATACTTATCAAGACTCCGCTTCTGAAATTGGTAGCTGTCAAATGCGTTTGATTTCTTGTGCGGATGTGTCGCGACGTGTTGAAATGGGGTAATTCGTGAAATCCTGTGAGCGAAACGTATCAAATTAACATACAGCGATAATAGTATAAGGGCGTACAGCCGTGTACGGCCTCGTATAAGAGTATAAGCCTAGATACAGTTGCAAACGTCGATATGTGAATATAGTACAGTAGTATGTAGGTAAGATTATCGCTGGAGTGCAATGGCACACCCGCAAAGTGACTATATCATGGGAGGTTACCCGGCTGCCAGTACGGGTTCTCTCTTCTTAAACATTTCACCGAGCGCCAGTCCAATTGCCCACAATTCGGCATCAAAGACCTCCATCTGTCCAGTGCCTAGATGAATGTGGCGGGCTTTCCATTGATTTCTGTGTTTGAACACTGCTGCGGCTCCCACTCGGCCATCGTCAGAGCGCGATCCATCTGTCCACCACATCCAGACCCCTGCTCCAACTTTGGCTTCCTTCTCCCTTGCCCAGAACTGTGCGGCTCTCTTGGCTGCGGTGTCGTCATCCAGTATAATGGACTTATCCACTGGTTCTTCGCCCAGGGCCAGCCAGCTCATGCCCTCGGTGGTCAGGCCATGCTCATGCTCTTTTTCAATATCTTTGCATATAAGTGCACCAGAAGAGGGGTCTTCGTGCAGCTCCCCCCATTGTGTGGCGGCATGCATTTGCCAGTCTTGATGTGAATCCTTGCTGTCTGGAGTCTAAGATTACCAGCGCGGGTGTAAGCCCTGCATCTCTTATCAGTGCCCCATGTGGGGTCGTGGGCAGCGCACCCAGAACGGATCTAGCATGTCAGTTCAGGATAAGTTGAAGATTGTCTCGCCTGCCTACTTCTTGGCGATCCCACCAGAGGTCGCTCCCATATAGTACGACTGCTTGTACACATGATATCTGGACGGCTCTCATGCTCGCTGGAACAATCCTGAATGTCTTTCCAATAGTTCGGAGTCTGGTTTCGGCTGCCCTGGCTTTCTCCATGCATCGGTTGTGGTGCTCCTTGAATGTCATGTCCGCATCCATCCAGCCGCCCAGCCAGCATGTTGCCTCTTTGTTGAATCGTATAAACCCGTTTCCGACTCTGATCATTGTTGTTAGCTTCGGCCGGAGGTGCTTATGGTGGCCTCGTCTGCGCATGAACAGTGCCGCTTCCGTATTCGCTGTATAAAACTGCAGCCCTGGTTGATTCGCCTATTCCATGCTTTGCGCTGCGCATCATTCAAGTGTCATGACGCCCTGATCGATGTCGCTTCCAGTCACCACCCAAACGAGGTCATCCACAATGGCGAGTCCTTGGGCTGAGACGTACTCCTCGACCCACTCAATCAGTCCTGATGTGTAGATTGCACAGAGGATCGGTGACACAGGTGAGCCCTGCGGGATCCCTGCTTCCACAGGGTGTCTCTCCATGGAAATACCCTCAATTATTATTTCTTCCGTTCTCTTGGGGAGAAAGCTTTCCGTCCATCGCATGAGGTCTCCATCCATGCGCTTAGCCTTCATTTCGTTGACTAGCCTCCCATTGGCAACGCTCGGGAAGGCTGCCTTGATATCCATGAGAAGCACACCTGTTATGTCTAATGGCGTCGTTCGCCCATGCTGCATAAGCCCTGTTGACAATAATGGCTGCTGCATCGATGGCCGACCGCCCCTTTCTGCTGCCGAAATGTCCCTCGCACAGTAGCCCCCTCCGCTCGCCCTCATCTGACAGCAGTTCCATAACTGCCGTTTCAACGACTTTTCCCTTTCAGCTGAGTAGTGAGATTGTGTGGTATGCATTTAGCGTCGTATAGTCATCCTTGCCGGGCTTGCGAATGGGGACTCCACTGGCTTGTTTCCAGACTGCTGGATGTCATCCTGTGCAAATTACTGCTTTCGCCAGGCTTATGACCCTGTCTTTATCCCACTTCCAGGGCAGGCGAATAGCTCCGAAGGAAAATTTGTCTGGGCGTGGTGCTTTCTTCACTGATTGGGAGTATAGGGCCCGCTCGACTGCTTGCTTTGTAACTCTCATATGCGAACTTCGGGCCAGAGATAGCTCGTAGTAATGGTCGTCACCAATTAGACCCAAGGATTCTAGCCTCAACATCTCCTCCTTTACCATGGCGGTGTTCGCTTGTTTGCCATCACTGTCCGTCAGATCCTCCACTGTCGCGCCAGCCCGAGGGTCAACATATTTTCCTGCTCTCCAGACCTCAGCTTCTCAGAGGCTCTGCAAGTAGTCACTCCACATTTGGCTCTTGGATTTCTGAATAGACTTCTGCAGGTGTGCATTGGCTAGCGCTGCCCCCACTGAGTTCAGTCCATTTCTTCTCTTGTCTTGCCCGAGCCTCATTCTTTTCGTCGTGATGTCGGCATTCCACCACCACTTCAATGTTGCGCAGATCCTGATTTGCTTTGCTGTGGCATCCTGAACCTTGCCCAGTGCTTCCTGACGCCACATGGCCTTCCGCTTGACATTGTTTTTCGTGCACCCGGCACATAGGTGTGCTGTCTCTTTCGTTAACTCCAACCATAGCTTCCCGGCTGCCTTTTCGTACTGCTCCATCATTGCAGCTAAATTCCACCCTACCACCTGCTCTTGGTCTGCCTCCTCTTGCTTGTCCACGTCTATCTCCCACTCTATAACCTTGTGGTCTGAACCAGTGGCGTGGCTCTCACCCAGTATGGCCCATGTTGTTATTGGTCAATTCTCAAGGTTAAGTCAGTAATCAATTCGCCTTCGAGGTCTTCTGTTTTCCAGTAGTGGAGGGCCCAGTTGTTGTTTCCAATTACCACTCCGTATTCATCTATAATGTCTTCCCAGAAGACGGCGTTCCACTGCTTGGTGCATGTTGGATCCCATAGTTGGCTGTGGGCGTTGAAGTCTCCAGCAATAATGGTGCTGCCTTGCCGAATGACTCTCTGCCAATGTAGTTTCCATGCTGGTCTCTCTCCTGACAGTGTGTCCCATTGATCGTAGCCATTTATGATCATGGTGAGGTTCACCCCTCTTTTCCGAATATCAGTAACAATGACATCGTTCTTGGCACCTCTTCTCAGATCCGTTCACTTATCCACATCAAGTCCGCTTCCCTTGTGCGCCGCTGTCCAAACTATTTTTATTTTTTTCATTTCATATGCTGTGTGGTGAATTTCAAATTCTCTTCTTTCTTTTGATGGATCTTGCAAGCATACCACGTCCGCCCTTCGTTCTACCCCCGTCTCCAGCGCCGCTATTGTGCACTCGTATGATCTGGCGCAGTTGTGGTATACTGCTCAAATCATTGGTACTCGGAGCTCCCGTTTCATTTTCTATTCCAGTCGCTGTCGCAGTGTCGGCTATCCTGACGTCTCTCACTTCCCCTACTCTCTCTCCTTCCTGCGCATCCACCATCTCTTCTTCGCCCCCCCCACCTTACACCCCCGCCCTGACCCTGATACCAATCGCTACTCTGTTCGTCGCTGTTGCTGCCTCCATTGCTTAGGTCGCTGTGGCTCGCCTGGCTGGCCCAATCCTCCTGCTCTCACACGCCGCTTTGGCGGCCTCAGTCTTCTGTGCGCACTTGCAGCTGAATGCAATGTTGTTTCCTGTGAAGTTAGGGCACTTTTCTTGCGTGTGGCCACAGAGTGATCTCTGCTTTGTGTTGCACTCCACGAAATTGTACTTGTGGTCACTGGTACGGTGCAGGCCTGAGCAGTAGCCACACATTGGCTGGTTGTTACATCTGTTTTCAATATGGCCCCATCCACAGCCCAGTTTGCACCTACTGTCCAGGCCAACGTTGGTGAATGCTTTGACACAGTACCACACTCCCACTGCGTTGATGCCTTATTTCATCAATCACTGTGCCACTTTGCTCCATTTCACAACATATACCACCGACGATGCGGAAATCTCCCTGTTCTGACTTCTCTGCCTGATAGGGCCGGGGTTCGCCACCCACCGTACTTGGGCAGGGATAGCTACACCTGCGTTTTTGGCCTGGAATTCCTTAGGCATGTGTTGTTAGCCTTCTGAACCCTTGCCCATGTATCTTATGAGCGGTACCGTGTGAATCTTTAGTCTCTCCAAGGACTCATTCGCTTCAACGTCGATGATTCCTCTGTCAACCTTCCATGCCGCAGTGATGATGATATCGCTGTACAAGAGGGCCATTGCAGCCATCGCATTATGGTGGGTGATTGCTGTAATGGCCCCTGTGGCATTTCTTTTCACGTTCATAATCCGGATGTGTGCCGCTGCTTTCCGGTGGAAAAGCACTCAAATGATTCCCAATGTGATATCCTGGTCCATCTCATTGGGGACCGGGACGCTCTCGTCTCTCCTTAGGATGAGGCGTCTCGCTGCGATGCTCGAGCCAGTCATTGGGGCTGGGCCTAGGCCGGCGGTTTCATCAGCGGCCACGATCTTAGGACTCTGGTTTTGCAGCGGAACAGTCTCCCACCGCCTAGCGGGTGTAGGTATTGGTGCCGGCTTTAACTTCAGTCTGGGCTGCGGTCTGGGCTTGGGTTGCTGCTGCTGCTGCGGCTGTCGCCGCACATCCAGCCCTTCCTGCGTGGTGTCTGCGTGTTGCAAAACCTCTAGCCCAACGCTGGCAGTGTCCATCCTGTCTATCTCTTTCCCTCTGGCCTTCTGGTCTGGTGCTGTTCGCACTAGGGCCTTCGAGACCATCTCTGTGATGCCCGCTCCCCAGATCACGTTGTGCTGATGCCGTGCATCCCACTTTTCCTACCTCTCCTGCATCTACGTTCTCACCCCTAGCCACGGTACTTCTTTGCCATCGCATGAGCTTCACACATGTTCGCCAAGTGTCTGGCTGAGATATCAAAAGTTCGGTGTGATTGCGTCAGCTGGTGAGCCTGCTGCCGGATTGTTCTCTCCATGCGACCCCTCCAGTCTCCGGGGATTTTCGAAGACTCAGGGTCCTTAATCCTTGGTGTCTGTCTGTTTTCGTTTTGTCCCGATGGCTCAATTGCGGTCGCACTTGTATGGGCGACTTTCATTGCGTCACTGACCATGCCATTCGCCACAACTCTTCCTTCTGCTCCCTCCATATCCATGTTCTCTCTCTCGATATTGGTACTGCAACGTCGCTCCGGTAGGGTTCCCTCCTCCCGGGGTTGCCATCATTGCCATTGCTAGTGAGGTGGTCGCGTTACTAACGCGTGTGCGCATTTGCAGTTGAGGTGCCCAACCTCCTCCAACTGTCCAGAGGTGCTGGGAGTGTCATCCCGGGGTCAATTCGATGCTAGAAATTGATTGCCGGTATCTGCTTGTCGATTATTGCCTTGGTTAATGACTTAATTCGCTGTTTCCATTTTGCTAAGACTTCTCGAGTTTTTCCTCAGAGGTTTGTCAGTAAGGCTCTTTTTCGCGATACTTCTCCACAGTGACCGTCAGGTGTTCCATCATGCCTCTTTGAGCCAAGTCGTATCGTCCCATTCTCCTTCTCCCCTTCTCTGAGACTAATCAAATCTTTTCTGCCGTCTTCATCCCTTGTCAGCCCATCCCCGCTTTGAGCCTAATCCTCCGTAACTCTCCCGACATCGGTATCTGTCAGAAACTTCAACACTGCCTTCTCAGTTTCTTCTGTGTCGAAGACGTGCACCATCGGTACTCTGCCTCTGTCCTTCATCTTGCACTTCTTCCTCAGCTTTTCCCACACAGTACACTGCTGCTACTTCCATTTCTTGCACCACTTGAACAGGTGGTCAACTGTCTGCGTCAAGTGTCCGTACCACAAGCACTCTTTGCTTTCCATCTTTTCAATGCGTTCCGAACGAACTCCTGTCGGAGCATGCCCCACTTTCAACTGGAGATGCCTTGCCGTGACACCCATCTTGGTCTTGCCCAACAGCTTGCTCATCCTCGTATTCCAATTCATTCTGTACCCCCCCTTTTTGCCATTGAACTTCACCTTCCACCACTTTTCGGTTTGGATCCACTTGGCTGCCGTGACCCTTCTCTGCCCCGTTGTCATCGATCATCTTTTGTATCGTTTCACATGCTCCAGAGGGCCCTCCACTCTTTCTGGGGCTGATTTCGCTTGTTTGTCAGCTATGTCGTTTCCTTCAACTCCTTCGTGAGATGGTACCCACCGGTAATCTATTTCTACTCCCATTCCCATGATTTTGTTGTTCCACTCGACTACGTTTTAGCCATCCTTTGTCCAGGGCCCAGCTTATCATCCTGTACCCATTGTTATGCAGTGACTGAGTCTGAAAAGATAACCACCTTTGAGTCACCTGTCATGGGTAACATTTCTGCCGCATTCCATAGGCCCCCTTCGATGGCGTATACTTCAGTGTTGAAAACTTCTTTCTTCTTTCCCATGTAGTGTCGCTCCGCTTCCCAATTGTCTTCTCCCTCCTTCCATACCACGGCACACCCGACTGTACCGTCTTCTAGCCTTGATCTGTCCGCCCCATCGTCCGTCTGTTTGCCGAGACCGTGGGGGCCGAGACGGCGGACGGTAAAGGAAATACGGCGTTGCATTTAGCGGCAATATATGGGCACGAAACAACAGTCAGTGTTCTAAACGGGCTGGGCCGGCCTTCGGGCTTTCAGGCGGGCTTTGGGGCGGCCGGGCCGGGCCGTATGGGCTTTTTAATCGCCTGGGTGATAACATAATTTGGGTGTTGAATGTATGAAATCTTGGGAGAAAGTGGGCATTATGGAGTCAGGTGTGGTCAGGAAGTTGGAGGTGACGGTTTGGGCATTGAAACAACAGCCTGATGTGGTTTGACATAAGGCTAGGAGGTCAGAACCGAGAGGTCTACTTGCTTTGTTTTCTTCTGGGCATTTTATGAACCCCACTACCCCACAGCTTATTTCTTAAAAACCAGAGCTTTACCACACAATCTATCAGGTCAAAGTATTCTTCTTCAGTGTGTATTTGGTCCCTCCAATTTACCGCATAGCCAGTGATGATATCATGGCTTTATGAGTTTTTCAATCTGTAGATGCCACCCATGGACGTGAATCACAAATGAGCACTCGGCTCGTTAGGCCTACAGGCCGGCCAGGCTTAAGCCCAAAAAGCCCGCGCTAAGGGCGGCCGGCCGGGCTTTATATGAAGCCTTCGGGCCGGGCTTCAAGATGTCAGGCCCGGCCCGGCCCGGTCCATTTTGAATACTGACAACAGTCATCATGTTAGTGGGCGAGTTAGGGGCAAATAAAGACGCTGAAGGTCATTAGAGAAATACAGCATTGCACTACGCGACGGAATTCACGAAAACAGGAACTGTCCAACTACTATTCAACACTTTGCAAGTGTACAATGAAAGCAAGAATGCTAAAGGAAAGACGGCACTTGAAATAGCTCGAGAATTGTAAGTTTCTGGGTATCTGCTGTTGCTTGCATAATACCAGTGGATGCAGATGTAAGCCTGATGGCTCGGAACCAACAGCCAGTGAGGTTCTGCCCGATTGCTCACACACTTGGCTGGTTACAGTGCGCTAGATCGTGCCTGATGGCCCGATCCGACAGCAAGTGAGTTTCTCTCTGATCGCTGTTCTCTCTTTGCCAGCTACCACATGCTAACTGGTGCGTGATGGCGCAATCCGACAGCAAGTGAGTTTCTCACCTATTGCTGCTCTCTCATTGCTGGCTACTTGCACTAACTTGTGCCCGATGGCCCAATCCGACAGTTGGTGAGTTTCTCCCCAATCGCGGCTCTCGCTTTGCCAGCTACCGCCACTATCTCGTGCCTGATGGCCCGATCCGACAGCATGTGAGTTTCTCCCCAATCGCTGATCTCTCCTTGCCAGCTACCTTTTGTTAACTCGTGCCTGATGGCCCGGTCCGAAAGCCGGTGAGTTTTTCCCTTATCGCTACTTGCTCTTTGCCGGCTACCGTGTGCTAACTTGTGCCCGATGGCCCGATCTGACAGCTAGTGAGTTTCTCTCGGATCGCTGCTCTCGCATTGCCGACTGCCGCCACTAACTTGTGCCCGATGGCCGAACCCAACAGCTTGTGAGTTTCTCCACCATCGCTGCTCCCTCTCTACCGGCTACCGTGTGCTAATAGGTGCCCTATGGCCCGATCCGGCAGCGAGTGAGTGTCGCTCTGATCTCTTTGCCGACTACCGTGTGCTACCGCGTGCCCGATGGCCCCATCTGTCAGCTAGTGAGTTTCTCCCCTATCACTGTTTTCTCTTTGCCGGCTACCGTGTGCTAACTCGTGTCCCATGGCCTGATCCTACAGCCTGTTAGTCTCTCCCCAATCGCTGATGTCTCCTTGCCTGCTACCATGTGCTAACTCGTGTCCGATGGCCCGATCCGGCAGGTGGTGAGTTTCTCCTCAATTGCGACCCCGTCGTTGCCGGCTTCTTGCACTAACTCGTGCCAGATGGTCCGATCTGACAGCCACTGAGTTTCTTCCAAATCGCTGTTCGCTCATGGCCGGCTACCGTGCGCTAACTCGTGCCCGATGGCCCGGTCTGACAGCTTGTGGGTGTGTCTCTGATCGCTACTCTCTCTTTGCTGGCTGCCGTGTGCCAACTAGTACCCGATGGCCCGATCCGACAGCATGTGAGTTTCTCCTCGATTGCGACTACCTCATTGCCAGCAACTTGCACTAACATGTGCGCGATGGCCCCATCTGACAGCAGGTAAGTTTCTCCCCCATCGCTGCTCTCGCATTGCCGGCTACCGTGTGCTAACCCGTCCCCGATGGCCCGATCCGACAGCGAGTGAGTGTCTCCCCTATCACTGTTCTCTCTTTGCGGGCTACCATGTGCTAACTCGTGCCCGATGGCCCGATGCGACAGCATGTCAGTTTCTCTCTGATCGCTGTTCTCTCTTTGCCGGGTACTGTGTGCTAACTCGTACTGGATGGCCCCATCTGATAGTGAGTGAGTTTCTCCACAATCACTGCTCCCTCTTGGCCGGCCAACATGTGCAAACTCGTGCCTGATGGCCCGATCCACGGCGTGTGAGTTTCTCCCCCATGGCTTGTCACTCTTTGCCGGCTACCGTGTGCTATCTCCTGCCCGATGGCCCGATCCGAGAGCTAGTGGGTTTCTGTTTGATCGCTGATGTCTCTTTGCCTGTTACCGTGTGTTAAATTGTGCCTGGTGAACCGATCCGACAGCTAGTGAGTTTCCTATCTCTCGCTGCTCTCTCTGTGCCGGCTAACGTAGGTTACCCTGCCATGCAACATGACCGGGCGATGCAACACCCGGATGACACACCATCTTCGGAGTAAAAGCCGGGCAGCAACTACAACCACAACTTCCACCCACAACCACAATGTTTAGAGTCAAACCAAGGAAGATACAGACAAAGGAAGATACTATGCAGAAGGATATAAGGGACAACAGGGGTGGCAAATTTCCAAGCATCAGAAAAGCGGCAACACACTACAAGGTGGACTTCACCACCCTTTCCAGAAGGCTAAGAGGCACAAAGCCAGCCCATGAAGCACATCCCGAGAGTGCTCTCCTTACGCCTGTGCAGGAGGAGGCTATTGTGCGGCTGTGTCTGCAGTTTGATAGCTGGGGCTTATCTCTAAAGCTTGCCTATGATAGGGTCTTGCCTATCATATGCAGGACCCAGAAAAGCAAAGACAGCCAGGCCAGAATTGGATTTCACAATTGCTGAACCACCATCCTATCCTTGCATGCAAGATAGCTAGCCACATTGACAGGCAGAGGGCCCAGGCAGATAATCTGAAGGTGCTGGTGGAATTTTTCCAACTGGTAAATACCCTTCCCAAAAAATCCGGCACCACCCTTATTAACTTCCTCTAAGCTGAAGAGAGCTCTAGATGAGCATGGAATTGAAGTCCACAACATATGGAAGATCGATGAGCAAGGCTTCCTGCTGGGAAAGCGTTCGAGGCACATGTCATCTGTTCAAGATTGTGGCGTAATCTTTGTCTGCCCTCCCATAGCAGCCACCTTCTCCAGCCCCTGGATGTGGGCCTCTTGGCCACCCTGCAACGCCATTACGGTGCAGAGTTTGATACGCTGACTGGTCATGGACTCACATCCATTAAAAGAAAGGAGTTATATAAGTTAGCTCCCCCCTTGCAAGATTTTTGATACTGGATTGCTGTAGTCTAACGAATACCTCTAGGCTTCTGGTGTTAGTACGCAAGCTTACCTACAATGTAAACTCTATTCTCTGGGCATTTGAGGCCTGTGGTATATCTCCTTTGAACGCTAAAACTGTTGTTGGGGGAACCACCACGATATATCACTCGGCCTTCTCCGCCCCTCTCTGTTGAATAATTGCTTGATTCTCTATACAATCTATGCAGATATCTATGGTCTATATACGGCTTGACATAGAGTCTGAAACTCTCGTGCTTACGCATCGTATGTAAGCCACGAACCTCATACAAGCCTGAACCTCATACAAGCCTGAACCTCATACAAGCCTGAACCTCATACAAGCCTGAACCTCATACAAGCCTGAACCTCAAACAAGGCCGGAAACAGTAGACGAAACCCATATATGCAACACTTCCCCCTCTTGCTACACTTCATGGAGCAAGAAACAAAATAAAGAACATACGTGCGGTGATTCCCATAGCAGCCTCATTAAAACCCTGAGATTTGAACAGGGAAAGAGTACTACCGTAGCCTGAGGATGGCCATCCATAAAGAAGCAAAGAAAACCGTATTCCCAAAAAGAAAAGTAAAACAACCTTAAAACAAACCTTAAACTGATCTCCATTACCATAAACCCATTGCCTTCGTGAACTTCGTATGCTTATCTTTAGTAAGTGCTTTTGTGAATATATCTGCCAAATTTTCGTCTGTGTGCACGTAGGAGTAGTTGACTATTTGGCGCTTGTGTAGATCTCGACTATTGTGATAGTGAACGTCGATGTGCTTAGTGCGAGCCTTTATGATTCCCGTGGTGATGAGAGCGAGAGCTCCCTGATTGTCGCAGTTGATTGGCAGTGGTGAGTCTTTCTGAGAACCGTGAATATCCTTCTGCAATTGGAGTAACCATTTCGCTTCTCTGGAGGCCTCCGAGCAGGCGATGAATTCGGCCTCAAGAGTTGACATGGCGATGAGGCCTTGCTTTCGAGACTGCCACGAGACAGCTCCATTGCTGGCGAGAAACACATGACCTCCCTGAGATTTGCGGTCTGCGCTGTCATTGGCCCAATCGGAATCCGAGTACCCTACGAGACTATTGCCGATTCCGACGTCGATGCCGTTGCTGTTGAAATGTAGTCGAAAATCGGCTGTAGATTTGAGATACTGAAGAACTCTCTTTGCAGCAGTCATATGGCTTGTGAATGGTCGCGAATTGTAACGGGAAAGAGCAGCGACTGCATACGATATATCTGGCCGAGTTGCAAGTGCTGCGTACATTAGTGATCCCACGACTGCTTGATAGTCTCTGATATCTTCCAGTTCCTTCTCCCCCCGATCTTCGGCCAAGTCCAACTTTACATTGGGGTCCATGGGCGTTGATACACCGTGAGTATGCTCCATATCGAATCGTCTGAGAATCGTGGTGATATAGGCTTTCTGACCGAGACTGATCCCGGTACCATTTTCATCGCGGTGGATCTCGATGCCGAGGAATTGACGTGCCGGGCCGAGATTTGTGATCTTATATTTCTCCGAGAGTTTCGCCTTGACCTCAATCGCAGCTTTGGCGGCGGCCTCCGGATATGACAAGGAGATATCGTCGACATACAGAAGTATAAGAATGCCGTCACTGCGGAGATAGAGGTTAGGATCGGCAACGGATTGAGTGAACCCAAGAGAGAGTAGAAAGGCATTGATATCGTCGTGCCATAACCGCGGAGCTTGTTTAAGACCATAAAGAGCTTTCCTGAGTCTGACGATAATCTTTGGTGCGTTGAGGCCTTCTGGCCATCCTTCTGGCAAAGTCATATAGATGTCGTCATCGTCGATTTCGGGGTTTAGGAAAGCGGTAACTACATCCAAGTGGTCCATATTCCACCCGTATCTCCCGATGAGAGAGATGAGATACCGAAACGTAGTTAGCTTCCCAACAGGGGCATAAGTCTCACCGAAATCCGTCTGCTCGTATCCCTTTATGACTAGTCGTGCTTTATACCGTGTGGACCCATCAGAGTTGTGTTTAGTCTTGTAAACCCACTTAGAGCCAATCGGCTTAACTTGCAGTTGCCGTGCTTCCCGGGAGTTGAGAGCGGAGAAGGTGTTATTGAGCAAGATCGATGTGCTTTCTTCCTCCATGGCTCTTTTCCAGTGATCTCGTTGAGGGCTTTTCATAGCTTCCGCGTATGTGAATGGGTCTTCTATGGATGCCGTTAATGCTTCCGCGGAGGCTTTACCTTGACTTCTTGTGACACGACTTGCTATCAGCGGTGCTGGAGCTGGAGATGCTGGCGGTAGTTGGCTTGACTTCTTCATTACTGCTGCCGAACGCCGGGCAGTCTGATCCTCTCTGCGGAGGCGCCGGCTGTGGGCGATGTTTTCTGCGTCTGCTGCCGAACGCTGGGCAGTCTGATCCTCTCGGCGGAGGCGCCGTCTGTGGGCGTTTTCTGCTTCCTCGTCAGGAGCTTCATGTATGTGAGATATGGATCTCTTACCTAACTGCGTAGGTTGACTATCTTGTCCTCGGAGAGGCTCATCTCCGGTATCTATTTCCTCGATATATTCCTCGTCTTCTTGTAGTCCAAACATATCGATATCGATCTCATTGCTTCCATGCTGACATGACATGTGTGCATTTCTCTCTTCGTCGAAGACGACTTCTGATTGGGCTTTCACCTTTTGGAATTCAGGGTCCCATATCCTCCATAACGTCGTTGAGTCGTGTGCGTAGCCTACCATCATGCAGGGCTTTGACCTCGGGCCGAATTTGCCTCGGCGTTGTACTTCGGGGATGAGTCTGCTGGCGTAACATCCAAATCGACGTAGGTTGTGGAGAGGAGCTTCATACGATATTTCGTTGCCGGCAGCATCGTGCGTAGGTTTGCCAAATCCATGCAGCATCTCGTATGGCGTTTCGTACGGTGCTTGGTAGCCGTCCCGGTCATCTCTTTTGGATAGGCCTTCATTTGGAGATCTTTGGTGAAGATAGACCGCGGTATTAACTGCTTCTCCCCAGAACTGAATGGGGGCTTGGGAATCGATCATCATCGCTCGGGCTTTCTCAGTGATTGTTCGGATCATTCGTTCGGCAACACCATTCTTATGGTGAGCATATGGAGGGCATGGCTCGTATGCGGTACCGCGGGCTGCGAGGACAAATCGGAAGGTCTTATTGTCGTACTCTCCGCGTCCATTATCGCACCGGAATCGTTTGATTTGATAGCCCTGGCCCATAGCATCAATTCGGGCCTGGAATGACTGATAGGCGGAGGTGCAGGTCTCGGCTTTCTTATTTGGAAGCAGCCATACAGATGTGTACCGCGTGTAGTCGTCGATGAAAAGTATATAGTACCGATTGTCTCCGAAGGTCGGTGTAGAGAAGGGACCGCATACATCCGAGTGTACGAGTTCAAAAGGCTTCGTAGTGCGTTTGACTGGCACTCTGATGAACCTTTGTTTGTGCTTTGCTTGGATGCAGACTGTGCACATAGAATCATCGTGTGTATATCCGCCAATCAGAGACTTCATAGCGGTAGGATTCATATGAGCTAGTCGTCGGTGCCATAGCCTTGACTCTGAGATTGTAAGAGACTTTCGAGTGGACTTAGTTATGGTTTCTCTCTTTCTCTTTCTTCCTTTCTCGGTAGTCATCGATAGGAGTGCGGTCGCGGGGGTTATGATATATATGCCATTGATTAGTTTTCCGGCGAGGGTGCAGGAAGATGGCGAAGTTATGGAGCATTTTCCGTTCTGAAATATAGTCGTATGCCCGCCCAAATCCAATTGGTTGATCGATAGCAGGGAAAGTCGAAAAGTAGGAGTATGGAGGGCTTCGACTTGGTAGCCCTGTATGTCAACGAAGCTGTAATTCGTGGCAATAACTGAGTTATTGTCTCCGAGTTCGATTACTATAGGAAGTGAGAGCTTTTTGAACGTTGTGAAGCTGCTGCGGTCATTGCACATGTGGTGAGACGCTCCGGAGTCAATGACCCACTTCGGAGCGGCAGCGGCGGCAGTGAGAGCATGAGCAGTCAGTCAGAGGAGGTCGCGGTCTCCGGCTGTAGCGAGAGCTGCTGTAGCGGTAGCTTTCTTGGCTCTCCACCACTCTTTCACACGTTTGTAGGAGACACAATCGACTTTGACGTGGCCTGGAAGCCCGCACTGGTAGCAAATGCGCTCGTCCATTTCTCCGCTGTTATCTCCCTCCTGAGCGCGTTTCCGTTTTCTGCATGCATCTGTGGTATGACTGTCAATTTTGCAATAGGTGCACTTACTCTCGTGGCTGTTTCCGCTTCCACCGCTTCCACCGCGTCCACCACGTCCACCACGTCCACGGCCTCGGCCTCGGCCTCGGCCACGGTAGCCGCCACGTTGGGTGAGAAGGGCGGCCCCCGTGGATGTATCTCCGAGTTCATTGGTAAGACCAGATATAGTTTCTTCTTCTAGGAGATCATGCATGGCTTCTTCGGCTGTAGGTAAGGGTCTCCTATGCTTTAAGACCATTAATATCATCGCATATTGTGATGGCAGTGATGTGAATATTTGCGTGCGGAAATCGCGATCGGTGATTGCATCGTCTGTATTGTCTAGTTGTGTGCGGTAGTTGCTAAGCTTAGTGAAGTATGCTTCAAGCGGTTCGTTTTGCTGAGGTCGGCAAGCACGGAAATGGCGGAGAATGTCCTGTCTGCCGATGTACGATCCGGCGGTGTCCAGGCTGGTTTCTAGTATGTTCCACATCTCGTGAGGGTTTCTTATACCTTTGACGATACGCCGTACTTCTGGGGAACAGGAAAGTCTCATTATGGATGCAGCTTGGGCTTCTTTAGCCTTCCAATCATCGTAATCGATATCAAGGGGCTGCGGTTCAAGACTATCTCCGGTGACGATTCCGTATGCTCTCATGGCTGATAGGACAAGTATCATGTCGTCTTTCCACTCGTCGTAATTGCTGTGAGTGAGCTTAAGGATATCACCCCACTTGGTTTTATTGAAGGCGGATTCGGAGGAAGTCATCGTGAGATCGTGGAGATGGTACGTGATGGTGTTGAGTTTTAGCGTGAGGGTTAGGGTTGTGAAAGCTTTTTAAGATCGTGAAATAAGAATAGAAGTGAATGGTAACAGTAGTAGTCTTTAGATGGTAGCGGGCGCCGGGCTCATAACCTGTTGAATAATTGCTTGATTCTCTATACAATCTATGCAGATATCTATGGTCTATATACGGCTTGACATAGAGTCTGAAACTCTCGTGCTTACGCATCGTATGTAAGCCACGAACCTCATACAAGCCTGAACCTCATACAAGCCTGAACCTCATACAAGCCTGAACCTCATACAAGCCTGAACCTCATACAAGCCTGAACCTCAAACAAGGCCGGAAACAGTAGACGAAACCCATATATGCAACACTCTCTTGGCCCCCCAGTCATCCACCCCCAAGACCTGCAGCCAGGCTAGCAGGATGGGAAGAGAGGCTCCTGGTCTCATAGACTCAAACTCTCCTCGCTCCCAGCACATCAAGGGAAGCATTGAAAAATCTCGAAGTTTGGAGAGAGGGTGCATGTTGAGCTTGATATTGAGGTCTTCAGGCACAAACTACTTCGGTCCCAAGTCCTTCACAAGCCCAGGAAGGCTGTATAGGATCGCCATATGCTGACTAGAGCTAGTCGGATAGACAACACAGACATAGTACGCTTGAGAAAAGAGAAGGAGGCAAAAAAGTCGAAATCCAAAGGGAGCATAAAAGGCAAAAAAGCGGCCTCTCCCTTGCCCAGCATGGACAGTACAGAGGAGTAGGAGTGGGATGAGGATGCGGAAGAGGAAGATAACGATGATGAGATTGTTGACAGTGAGTCTGAGAGTGGTGGGGACTCAGAGCTGGAAGATGTGATTGTTGTGAGGAGGGGGAGGTAGGGAAATTTCGAGGTTTTTTTTGGTTTGCTGGTGAGTTATGACTTTTCTTTTGGTTCAATTAATTTAGTTCCATTCCATATCATTCTAAAGTATCTGTATATGACTCCCAGTTTGTTCTAACCCGTCCGGGTTTTTTTCGGTTGGGCTAGAGAAGGCAGGAAGTGGGAGCGGGTGGGTGTTGCATCGCCCAGTCGTGTTGCATGGCAGGGTAACCTACGTTACCGTGTGTTAAATTGTGCCCGATGGCCCGATCCGACAGCTAGTGAGTTTCTCCGTTATCGCCACTTGCCCTTTGCTGGCTACCGTGTGCTAACTTGTACCCGATGGCCCCATGCGACAGTGAGTGAGTTTCTCTCTGATCGCTAATCTCTCTTTGCCGGCTACAGTATGCTAACTCGTGCCCGATGGCCCGATGCGACAATAAGTGAGTTTCTCTCTGATCGCTGATCTCCCTTTGCCGGCTACTGTGTGCAAACTCGTGCCCGATGGCGCGATCCGACAGCCTGTGAGTTTCTCCTCTATCGCTGCTCTCTGTTTGCTGGCTACCGTGTGCTAATAGGTGCCCGATGGCCCAATCCGACAGCATGTGAGTTTTTCCTCGATTGCGACTCCCTCGTTGCCGGCTACTTGCACTAACTCTTGACAAATGAGCCGATCTGACCGCGAGTGAGTTTCTCCACAATCACTGCTCGTTCTTTGCCAGCTACCGTATGCTAACTCGTGCCCGATGGCTCGATCGGACAGCAAGTGAGTTTCTCTCTGATCACAAATTTCTCTTTCCCAGCTACCATGTGCTAACTCGTGCCCGATGACCTGATCCGACAGCTGGTGAGTTTCTCCCTGATTGCTGTTCTTTCTGTACTGGCTACCATGTGCTAACTTGTGCATGATGTTCCGATCCACAGCCTGTGAGTTTCTCATCGATTACTGCACCTCTTTGCTGGTTACCGTGTGCTAACTCGTGTCTAATGGCCCGATCTGACAGTCGGTGAGTTTCTCCCCTATCGCTACCATCTCTTTGCCTGCTACCGTGTGCTAACTCGTGCCCCATGGCCCCATCCGATAGCATGTGAGTTTCTCCCCTATCACTGTTTTCTTTTAGCCGGCTACCGTGTACTAACTTGTACTTGATGGCCCAATCCAACAGCGAGTGAGTTTCATTCTGATCACTGATCACTCTTTGCCCGCTACCTTGTGCTAACTAGTGGTCTATCGCCCGATCCGATAGATAGTGAGTTTCTCCCCTATCACTGTTCTCTCTTTGCCGGCTATCGTGTGCTAACCTGTTCCCGATGGCCCGATCCGACAGCGAGTGAGTTTCTCCCCTATATCCTTGCCTGCTACCGTGTGCTAACTCGTGCCTGAGGTCAGGATCCACAGCCTGTAAGTGTCTTCTCGATTACTGATATCTCTTTGCTGGCTACCGTGTGCTAACTTGTGCCCGATGGCCCGATGGCCCGATCTTTCAGTCGGTGAGTGTCTTCCCTATCACTACTGTCTCTTTGCCTGCTACTGTGTGCTAACACGTGCACAATGGCTCGATCCAACAGCTAGTGTGTTGCTCTGTGATTGCTTCTTTCTCTCTTTTTGTATACCACTGTGTGCTAACTTACTCTCGATGGTCTGGTCCGACAGCGAGTGCATTTCTCCCTGGATTCTGCTATTTCGTTGCCGCCTACCGTCCGCTAACTCCTGCTCCCCCGTGACCCATTCCACAGTGAGTAAGTTTTGCCCTATAGCTTTTTCTTCCCCATGGTCTGCCCGTTTTGGCTTGTTATTACACTATCATGTCATTCTGACAGTTTCATTATTGATCGTAGAATGTGAGTTCCATTTTCTGGCAACCAAAAAAAACAAAATAAAAAACGCTGGCCTAACTGCACTCAACAAATTTGTTACTATGTGAGTTTTTCCTCGGCAGTGCCTCACCCATGAACGCTTCACTAATCGGAGCATAGCTTATTTTGCAGACGGTGAGCCTGCCCGGCAATTTACAAGCGGTAATGTCTGCTAATGAATGGTTCTACAGCTGGTATGGCTTGTTAGATGTTCTCAGCTCTGCAGAACATACCTAATTTGAGTCTGCTCTATTTCTATAGCCTTGAGTGTACGTGAGGTTACCGCTCCATTCCGGCGGCAACATTTGAGAGGCAACAGGTTTCATTCCAACACTTCTCTTCCGCAAACGCAATTGCTTACTGCAATATAGGGTAGAAATCGGCTGAATCCGATTGAATAGGATCAAGTGATAAGGGCTTGTAGGGTCTCAAACTCAGGGCAGTCTTTGAAAAAAAAAGTGTGGATTTGTATGTGTGTAACAGTGCCAACATCCCGGTGTGAATCAAAAGTGCAGTTGCAACCCATGAAACTCATGGCGGAGAGCAGTCGACGCGGTGGGGATGATGATAAAATGAGTGCAAGAAGATTGAGAGGAGGGGGAACATTGCATCGGCCATACAGATGGATATCAAGCGATCCTTCCCGAGCATTGCAAAAGGGAACTTGATCCAAATAATGGAAGACATGACATTCAAAGCAGATCTGTGCAGGTGGGTGGAGAGCATCATGTGTGACAGAAAAGTAAAAATAAAGATGGACGGAAGGACTGGTGAAGAGATGGATGTCGAAACAGAAGTACCACAGGGATCCACCACTTCACCGATTCTGTTCGCAATATCTATTGCCGGCCTTTTCAAGAAAGCCGAAATTGATGTTCCGGAAGTCACAATGTTATTCTTCCTGGACAACGTTGCCTGGATGGTGGTCGGGGTAGACATCAACCAGTGCACAAGTTTTATACAAAGATGTGCAAGGAGAGCGACACAGTGGACGGAGATGAACACTGTCCAGTTCAGCATTGCGAAAACAGAAGCAGTCTTGTTCTTGAAGAACAGAAACCACCAAGGAAATCAGGTTAGGAAGAAGATCCAGGTGCACGAGAACAACTCGATATCGTTCAATTCCAATCTGACAAGATGGCCAGGGGTGTGGATGGACTAGAAATTGAACTTTCAACACTACCACAATGTTGTCATGACCAAAGCAAAAGAGATGCAGGGGAGAATCAAAGGAACAACGGGAAGACTCGGGCACAGACCAGACAATACAAAGACGGTCCAGATAGTGGCAGTTAAGTCAGTGGCGTTGCATGGATCAGAACTGTGGTGGGATAGGCAGATAGGATGTGAACACACACTCCAAAAACTGGTCAATGAATCCGCCAGAAGAATTACTGGAATGTTCCAGTCAACACTGATGATTCCGCTACATAAGAATGCAGGACTGAGACTGGTGATATCACTACTCAATAATCTGAAGAGAAGATTCGCCAAAACACTAGCCAAAATGCCAGCCCAGGCAGGAGGAGGGGCATCGGTGGAAGAACAGTCAATGTTGGCAGTATGGCTGAGGAAAGACTTAGGGGTAGAATGGATGAGAGAAATGAACTTTCTAGCCATCAACCCACAGACAGTGGAAGCAAAAGGATACGTCTTGGAAAAGAAGGAAGCCCTGACGGTCGCTCATATAACAGACGAAGGCCTGATCCTTGGGACAGACAGATCACGGCTGGAAGATGGAACAAACAGGTGTGCCATGATAGGGATGGAGGCAGAAGAGAAGTGGGAAGCGGAGCTACAAGACGTGGGAAAGAAGAAAGAAGTTGTCGACGCTGAAGTATACGCCATCGAATGGGGCCTATGGAAAACGGCAGCAATCTTACCCACAACAGATGACTCAAAGGTGGATATATTTTCGGACTCAGTCATGGCAATACAACGGATACAAGGTGATAATCTAGGCCCTGGGCAAAGAATGGCTAAAAACGCAGTCGAGTGGAACAACAAAATTGTCGGAATGGGAGTAGAAATAGAGTACTGGTGGGTATCATCTCACTAAAGAGTTGAAGGAAACGAAAAACTCGACGAATAAGCCAAAGCCGCTCCCGCAAGTGTGCAGGGCACTGTTGAGCTTCTGAACGGATTCAAAGGATGGTCGATGGCAAAGGTGCAGAGAAGGGTTATGGTAGCCAAGTAGGATCAAAACCGAAAAGTGGTGGACAGTGAACTTCAATGGCAAAAAGGAGGGGTACAGAATGAATAGGCAGAGGAGGATGAGCAAGCTGTTGGGCAAAACCAAGAAGACCATTGTGGGAAGGTATCTCCAGTTAAAAGTGGGGCATGCTCTAACAGGAGTTTATTTGGAATGCATTCAAAAGGAGGAAAGCAAACAGTGCTGGTGGTGCGGATACTCGACGCAGATAGTAGACCACTTGTCCATGTGGTGCAAGGAATGGAAGTGGCAGCAGGACACACTGTGGGAGAAGCTGAGGAAAAAGTAGAAGATAAAGAAGAGAGGCGGAGTACCAATGGCACAGGTTTTCGATACGGAAGAAGCGGAGCAGCCAGAGTTGAAGTTTTTGATGGACATTGATGTGGGGAGGGTTTCGCAGGCTTAGGGAGGGGACGGGCAGGCAGTGCAGCAAAGGGTTAGTTAGTTTCTGAGAGGGGGAGAAGGAGAAAGGGATGATACGACATTGCTAAAAAGAGGCAAGCAGGGACATCTGACGGTCACACTGGGGAACTATTGTGAAAGAAGTGTAGATTATGTCATGGCAGCCAGTGGCCAAATACAGTATGATTCAAACAAACAAACTCATCATGGAAAGTCGTTCGACAGGGGGGCACCGTCATCGCAGGAGACTTCAACTCCCAGTACAGAATATAGGATTCTTAATGCCAGGTGCAGTGGGATACCATCGTCTGGAAGGAGGTAATCAACACAAATGGAATGGTAATTGAAAATGATAATCAGCCCATCCACAATAGGACAAGGGAAGACCACACAGGCCAATCAGTCATTGACCTGACCTTGGCGAATCAACAAATACTTAAATAGTTCATACTGGGCAATTACGATGGAACAGGTTCTAATCATGAGGTTATGGAAGAGGAGATGAATGTTGAGATGCCAGAGGAGGCAAACCACTTGAGGATGGTAGGATGGAATGTAGTTGCAATGACGGAAAAGAATGTTGAGATAGTGGAGAAGAAATGGAAGATGCTAGTTAGGTAGTGGGTTGATCTGGATGCAGAGTACAGAGAAGAAGATGTGATGCAGGAGGCTGCATGATATCAGGCACCACAGAATATCAATCACAATACCACAGCAAAGAACATCAGGATCCGTATCAAATAACAGAGGTGGTGGAACAGCAATATCGAATGAAGAAAAATGGCTTTTGAAAGAGAGAAACCAAGGGAATGAAATTCACATGAAGGAGGCAAGGGGAACACAGCGCTACAAAAGTCAATTCAGAAGTCCAAAAGCCCATTATACAGAGACAAATTGAAGAATCTCTGGTGAGCTGAGGTATGGGGCGCTGTACAATATGTTTACACTCAGGCTGGCATGACTGTGGAGGCCTGAACAAGTGGGAAAAGCAAGGAAGCAATTACAGCCAGAGAGAAGTAAGAGATACTGAAGCACAAATCATATCCGGCTAAAGATGATAACTATTACTACCAACTATCTCCTGCCTGAAGAATTGTAAGGACCGGTACGGGCCAGTATGGCTCCGTACTCTAGAGTAAGAGTAGATACGGTTGCATATGAGAATAAGTGATGAAGTCATATCATTGTAAGGTAAGATGATCGCTGGAGTGCAATTGCACTCCGGCGAAGTGACTATATCCCGGGCGGTTACCCGGCGCTGGCCGGCCGCCATTACATCATCCCCCTCTCTAGCTGCAGACCCCCTGGGCTGCTATACCGTACATGAGAAGAGAAGGAAAGAAGATCCAGACTCGTACGCCTTTGTACGGCCTCATAAATCCCGCAACCGATCGGTACCGCTCAAGGGTGACCTTTCGGTGGATCCGGCGCACGGGAAACTCTACCACCAGTGGTAGGTAGTAAAGCCCCATGCCGACGCCATTTGTACCGGGCCGAGATCCAATAAGAGAAGAGAAGAGAAGAGAAGAGAAGAGAAGAGAAGAGAAGGAAACCTCTAATTAGTCCGAAACACCTCCAAGTCTCCGAATCCAAGCCGTTCCCGCAGCAGGCATCACTCTAAGTCCACCTCCGAATGTATCTCCGAAGTGACCTTCCGGCTTTTCCATAACTCCGACTCTAAGTTCACTTGCAGCCCTCCGGGTCCAAGCCGTTCCCGCGAGTGCCGGCTCGGTGGAGCTCATGTTATCATTGGCTTCCGCCATCGATCGTTCGTATATGGTTTCTTGTTGAACACGTTTCAGAGTCCCGAGAGTGGCCACCGTGGCCAGTGCCACATCCCTCGGGCCGATTGGCCCTTGATTCGTCTCGGAATAGTCCCTGCAGCAGTCAACGGACTTCCATGGGTATACTCATCTTGGTTAGAGTTGCTGAATGGCAGCTCAAGCTTCCGAGGCTCCGGTCTTCGGTTACTCTTCGACTTTGCCCTTTCCAGTTCGGTTGCAGTGCAAACAAGAATTCTTTGGCTCCAGGTGCAGCTCAGATCCGGGTACACCATCGAGTAAACCTTCGAGTAAATCGTCCAGTCCATAGTTCCGAATATCCAAGTGGACTTCCACTTTCTCCGAATCCGAACCCGAACTTCCAAGCCAATGGCAGACCTCATCGGTGATAGCCTCCGCGCTCGGCATTGATTGTATGTCTCATTGATCGGCCCCAGATTGATTCGTATATCGGCTATCCGGATTTTCTTCGTCTTTGACTTTTGGTTGCCATTCGGCTTCAGATCCAATGGTGGTTGATTTGTTTCGGCTTCGTCTAGCCTTCGATTGCAGTCATCATATATCGACATGCATTTGTACATGCTCAATCGTGTTGCGGTATCTAACCCGTTAGTATGCCATGCAAGGTCTTACTCACGATGTAGCTAAGTCTGCTTCTGCTCTAGGTGCATCAAGGCATCCATTCTCTGGTTCTCCTGCCTTCGACTTCCGAATTCGTGAACCCATTAAGTCGTAGATTAGCAAGTTCTATTTATAGGGCCGTGCTGGTGGACATGATCCCAAAACGGTTTATCATCGTGGTTTCGAAGGGTGCTCATATCAGTAGAAGTCATTGCCGACTGTGACGTGAACTTCGGCGGATATTGGCTTTCGAAAGGTTCTTCTTTCTTGATGAAATCTAAGAACCGCATCGACTGAGATTGGCGGGGGAGGCCCATTGAACCGCTCTCAAAGGGTAGTATTCGTTGATATATCGTGCAGTTTGACATCTGGATTGCTGATGTATCTGGCCTTTTGGTCGGTAGTACTGGGTGCAGTTGATCCCATTGTCATCGTCGGTTGCAGGCGATTGTGCATCCAATCTGTTCGGTGATGCTTCCTGTTCGGTGGTGAAGACCAGCATCGTAGTTGATGACTTTTCAAACTCCCTGGTGCACTTGCGCGTGATCTCATTGACTTCCTAGTGCCCTTGACGTCTGCGGTATGACAGGTGCACTTCGTGGTGATAATGTTTCGTTCTAGCACTTCCGGTGCGGATTTCGTTTGCAGTAGCGGTGGATTCTCGGTTTCCGGAACGGTCATCCTCCTCTTTTGAAGGTCGGCGCTCCGTAGACGACTTGTGAGTATGTCGGTGCGTACGTTGTCAATTCTCGTTGATTCTGACATTTTGATAGCCATCATGGCTTGGTACTTCTATATCTGCATTCGATTGCAAGTCTCGCAGCATCACTTATAAAGTAAGCAATTCTTAAAGAAAAGGGTAGGATTTCAACGTAACAGTGTATCGCCGTATGGGCAAAGAAACAATTATAATCTTTTTGGGAGTGTGTGCGATTGCACTTTGTACACGTGAAATCTGCATTCCGCGGCCTTCCCATGGCTCAATAAGTGCCATCCGCCTAGCAGCCGTTTCTCATAAATTCATGAAGGTGTCTGTATTGTGAGCTCGGTTGTCAACTCGGAGTTTCGAGTATCGATTCTCTTGTCGATTCTCTTATTGATTCTCATTGATTCTGGCACTTTCGGTTGCTATCGTCGCTCGATACTAGCGATCGCAATTCTCGTTGCGTGTTATCTGAAGTGAGAGTTTCGAAAGAGGGTAGAAGTTCAAACGAAACCATGTATTGCCGTATAGGCAAGAAAACTCTTGTTATCCTTCTCGGGAGTGTGTGCGATTGCACATGCACTCGTGAGATCTGCATTCCGTAACCCAGCCATAACTTTCTCAGTTTCATAAGGCTTCGCTGACGTGCATAACTAAGCGGTGATTGTGTCAAAGTTGCCATCCGCCTAGCAGTCGTTTCTCATTGTGTGAATCAATTCGGGGTACGTATAGTCTCCATGTGCGACTCAGTGTCATCTCTGACGTCCGTACGGGCTCATATCGATCAGTAAGGCACCGTACCTGCTCCACAAGTGTTAGCTATGATAATGCAATGATGGAGTGGTAGATGTCGCGGAAACCAGGAGCCACGGGTCCAACGGCCGTCCACAAAGGAACCAAGGCACCGCGGCCGGCGTACTCCCTTCTTGACTCGGCGAGCCGGTAGCAGTCATTCAAGCCCCGCATTGTTGGTAACTCTTCTGCCGCAACTACCGCCGCTGCTCCTGCTCATCGTCGTTCAACTCCAGGGGCTTCTCTCACCACACTTCGGTGATGCCTTCCATGGAGCTCCCAGCAACCCGGTGCACCGTCCACTGCGTGGGACAAATGCCATGACAACCGCACACACTAGCAAGTCATCATATGCAGTAACTCCAAGAAATTGAATATTCAGAGGAACCGCTTTTTGCCCCCGGGGTCACTTTCCGCACGGAGGTCTTTTCCAAGTACACATAATCTTTCTTCTCCCCGAGCACTCCAATTTGGTGTCCGTAGAGATATTAATTGTATAGCCGGGGGAGGAACCTAAGATCCCCGCGGCACCCCCGGTAGTCATCATCCACCTGTGAGGACTTCCCACTTCCATTTGAACACGCTCAATTGGTGCCGATAGGAATTCACCATTGGTTCATCAACCTCTGGTAAGCTATTGGCTCATGTCGTAAGTCCACTGGGGCTTCTCTCACCGCTCACACGGTGATGCCTTCCAGTGTTGTTGATGGAATAGTTCGTATGGAGTCTTATGCTTCTGACCGTATGTGATAGAGATCGAATCATCATGTAGTTCTGGATCTCTGGTACGTAGATAATTGTTGATCACAGTTTGAAGTTGAGTATCGCCCTTGAACCATCACCCAGGTTTCGTATAAGGGTAATCACGATCGCAATTGCCGTCGGCAGTGTCGATCGAATATTCGGTAATCTCATGCTTCGATCATCCATAAAAGTGAATCTCGTAGCATTCGGCCATCTTTGCCTGTAGAATACTGATGCTTCGTAGGTGCCCTTGATCGTGCAATAGTAGCTGGTATCGACTTCTCGTTCATTGTTGACTTCGCGGGGTTGTGACCATCCCACCGGTGACGCACTTCTCGGGGTCAATTGACCTCCGGGATTGTCTCTATATCAATTAATAAACTCAATTGGGTATACTTAACAAGTCTCAGTGCTTGTAAGACGCAAGAGTATATATGTGTAAACGTGTAGCAATTGCGGTGGGTGATACGACTATCGGGATCGATTGGCATCCAAATCGCCTTGAAATAGTCTCTGCTACCGTCAATAACTTGATTTCGGTATACTTATGAAATCTCAGTGTTTATAAGTCTCGAAAAGTGAAGTTTGGCTATGAGTGGAAGCCTCCAAATCCACCTCCGAATGCATTCCCGAAGTGAACTCCAGTACATGGCATTGACCATATGCGCTCTCGACTTTTCGGTTGTCGTTTGACTTAGCTTCACCTTTCGACTTCGGCTTCATCGGCTTCAAGGTCTTCCAGCTAGCCCTTATGTATCGACCATTGCCTTGGGCGCCGGCATGATCTTTCGACTTTCCTCGGTTTTTCGGTGATTCACCACGCATATAACTATCATCTTGTTGAGGTAATCACGATCTTCCGATAGTATGTGCCATCATTTTCCATAGATGCACTTCCGTGCTTGTTTAATCTTTCTCCGTTGATGCACTTCCGTGCTCGTGAAATACTGACGGTTCGTAGCTGCATTCAGAGCTTCCGCTCCATTCGGTGTCAAACGAACTTGATCAAACGCATTTATCGTCGGTGACAATGAATCAATGCGTTTTTGATACAGCGCCGCCGCCTTCCCTAGTCTTCCGACTAATTGATCGATCGTTCGTATACTGTTTCTCTCGTTGAACGATCTCATGAAGGTAACCTCAGGGGTAAGGCCATCGTGGCCAGTAACGCGTTCCACGGAACGATTAACGTCCGAATCTTGGAATCGTCTCTGTAACCGTCAACCAGGTCAATTGGATAGTAAACTTATCGGTACTTATGGCTCCTGCGACTGGTAGAGTTCAATCCGTATTCTTGTAAAATAGTGATAATCGATAAGTAGTCATATGCATCGCTCATAACTAGTGTGTATCCGCCAGCATCTCCGGGATGCGAATGGTAATCCTCTCTTCGAGTATCGTGATCATCGCGGTTGAGATCATGATCTTTGGCATCGTGATCGGTAATCATTTCCGCTTTGTTTCTGATTTCGACATCCGTAGAACCGCTGGGTTCCGGTTATCAATTGCCATGGCTGGTAGCCCACCACCGATGTCTGTAGAGTATTCTCGCTCTCACAAAGGTTAGCGACATAGAATTGAGTCCTAGATGACTTCTCTAAAGGAATTGAGTGTATAATTGCTTGTTTTTCGGGGTCTTTGTATGTCTTTGTACGCGTAGTGACGCATTGGAAAAAAGGGGTTGATCACAAATTCCGCATGCGAAACGCATCCGATTTCTGAAGAGCGATCATAGTGTAAGGACCGGTACGGGCCAGTATGGCTCCGTACTCTAGAGTAAGAGTAGATACGGTTGCATATGAGAATAAGTGATGAAGTCATATCATTGTAAGGTAAGATGATCGCTGGAGTGCAATTGCACTCCGGCGAAGTGACTATATCCCGGGCGGTTACCCGGCGCTGGCCGGCCGCCATTACAAGAATCTACATAGCTGTTACTAAGCTAGCTTTCGAATGAAAACCATACTTTTAATTGGTTATTAAGCACCAGGTCCGGACAAGTAGTATTTCAGAACTATACAGCATATCTAGAAGTGCGATTTAGATAGCAACTTGGAATTGACAAAGATGGTTCATCAGGAAAATATTTATTCCTACATAGACACCATATATATCTACCTCAGTGGCTTTTGCATTGGGGGCATTTGGTGCATTGAGAAGGACCCCTGCAACAGTGGGAGTGGTGGGAAGAACTTTTGAAAAAACTACTTACCAGGTTGTCAGTACAACTTATATAGTTGTATATACAATTATTGTTCAACCAGTGACATAGTTGCAAATTACCATGACCCCTTTCCTTTCCATATGATTTTCTCTAATTCCCAGTGACACCAACAATCAGTCATACAACTCCCAGAGTTGCCCAACAAGTGATAGAAATGGAACTCTACTTACTCATTTTTCTCCTGAATGTGATTGGTTCTGAATATTGCAGTTCTACTCCGAATTACTCATGAATAGATGCATTCCATTTGTCGCGTTCAGTCGATCCTGCTTTGGTACTCCAGGCATTGGTCACCCAACTCCCACAGTTGCCCCACAAGCAAAACCAATGGTACTCACCTTCTGCTGTTCTTTCTCCTGCATTTGATCAGTTCTCAATATGGCAGTTCTTCTCTGAATCGATTGGGAATAGCTGCATTCAATTCATCGTGCTGAGTTGATTCTGTTTGGGTACTACAGGGATCGGTCGCACAACTGCTGTAGTTGCCCCACAAGCGAAAGTGTACTCCACCTCCTGCTCCTCCTGCTCTTCCTGCTCCTGTATAGCTTCAGTGCTGAGTATTGCAGTTTTTCTCCGAATCGAACGTCAATAGCTATGTTCAATTCGTCATGTTGAGTTGATCCAGTTCATGTACTCCAGGCATTGGTTGCACAACTCCTACAGTCGCTCCACCAGCGAAATAAATAGTGCTCCTCCACCGCCTGTTCTGCTCTCCCCTGTATTTGATCTGTTCTGACTATTGCAGTTCTTCTCCCAATCAAACATTAATAGCTTCTTTCACTTTGTTGTTTTGAGTTAATTTGGCTCGAGTACTCCAGACATCGGTCGCACAACTCCAACAGTTGCCCCAGAAGCGAAACGAATGGTACTCCACCTCCGGCTCTGAATTGCGTTGTATTTGATCGGTTCTGACTATTGCAGTGCTTCTCCAAATTGAATGTGAGTTGCTATATTCAAATCGTTGTGTTGAGTTAATTTTGCTCGGGTACGGCAGGCATCGGTCACACAACTCCCACCGTTGCCCCACAGGCGAAACGAATGGTACTTCTCCTCCTGCTCTACATTCTGCTGTGTCTGATCGGTTCTTAATATTGCAGTTCTTCTCCAAATTGAACAGGAATAGCTACATTGAATTCGTCGTGTTGAGTTGATTTCGATCCAGTACTCCAGGCATCGGTCGCACAACTCCCATAGTTGCCTTACAAGCAAAAGCAATACTTCTCTTGCCTCTGCACCTCCTTCTTCTGTATTTCATCAGTTATGAATATTGCAGTTCATCTTCCAATCGATTGCAAATAGCATCATTTGATTTGTTGTATTGAGTTGATCCAGTTGGGATATTTCAGGGATGGGTCACACAGCTGCTACACTTGCCCCCCAAACAGGATGCATGGTAATCCTTCCGTTCCTTCTTCTTCGCCTGTACTTGATCAGTTTTGGCCCATATATTGAATTGATCTAGAATGGGTATTGAAAGTGTTGGAGCAATATGAAAGGAGATATCTGTACATAAATTAATGGAAACTATTTAAACCATACTTATCAAATCATGGTAATAATGAAAGTAATGACTCTTTGAAGTGGAAAGCCATGGCCAATACTGACAATCGTTGTGACAACCATGTGCGTAGGTAGAAAGTGGGCTGATAGTTGCCACCTACATGTGGGCCCAGTTGTATTGGTTGCATTGGGTGCATTGCAAATGTACGTAGGCATCCAACACAGTTAGAATTTTTGTTGTTACTATGGTAACCGGAAGATACCTAGCAGTATGGGGATTGGCCAGGGGTATTGCAATTAGCAAGTGTGGCGGAGACCACTATATGAAAATGAATACTGATCGCTCTATATTACTACCCAACTGTATGGAACGAGTAGTCAAACAAGAAAACACAGCACTGCTGTCCAAAGGTGCCGGTAACAGTTGTATATGGTCAGAATTGGTGAACAAATAAAGATCAATGAAGGCAAGCCATATATGTTTGGCAAGAACACGTGATTATACATTGCACAAATAGCAAACTGGTGTTTGAGCAATGAAACAGGTTTTGAACAAAACAAAACAGATTATGGATGATTGCTGACAATAATTGGAAGATGCTAATGGTGCTATATTGGTATGGGAGTGGCAGTTGTACTGAAGATATACAAAGTGTCAATCAGTATTAATATAATGAATTTAACTGGGAAACTGCCCACGACCAGAAAAGTGACCACCAACAGGTGACATTCATTATGTCAAATGACCTGTCTTAAACACCCTCCCTGACCATGTAACCACAGGACATTAACAATTGACCTCTTTTCCCCAGTTTCCCTTGTTTATGTGATCAACTGGGTAGGGCATGATTCGAAAATATATAACAGAGCCTTCCTTCCCGTCGCTTTTTTCATCTTCCCACCCCCCTTCAACTACAATATCTCTTACTTTATCCTTCCAATCACTGAGACATTTTGTTTCCCACTTCTTTGAACCTACACCCTACTTTTCTGCATGTTTGGACCCTTTGAGTCCCTTTCCTGCCGGTGGTGCTTTAGCTGCAGCCTCATCCTGGCAATGTTTTGATTTTGGCCGCATTTTCTTGATCAATTTTTTCTCACTATTCTCTGAGGTGCAACACACCCTCAGCAGTATACCCACAGGATTTACCAAGGTAATGTCAATCTTCAGTTGCAACTGTAGTGGTATCTTTTTCCCCAGAATGAAGACATCTCACCATTTCATTCCCCAATTCTTTGTCTGCAAGTGCCCCTTTGGCAGACCTTCCCAGGTGACCTATAGGAGACTTGAGCTCTACAGAAAAAGGTGTTTGATTAGTGACCAGGTGTGATACACTGCACACTAGTCTGCTGATCACTCTGGGCTGTCAGGGAGTGTGGGTTTGAGCAGTACAGAAACAGCTTGGTGGTATATCTGACTGAGTGATATTGTGCAATTAGCACTCAAACACATTGCATGTTATCAACGGCCAGATCCTGATATCTTCGAATGCACTCAAGACAAACTTCTGTTTGTATGCTTCAGGCCTTGCACGTATGACAAGTCTATCGGAAAACTTATTAACCCAATAAACTCTGATTCTGGGAGTGTGTTATCTTATGGAATTGCCCATTTTTAATAGTACTACCTTCATTTCTCATCCATAAATCCAACTCATTGCTACAGCAGCGTAATGATGGACGAATGGGACAAACTGCCAGTGGCTGTAAGATGTGTGTGGAGTGAGCTGAGATGGATATAGAGTATAGGTATTGTTTTGAGCGAAAATTGAATACCTGTGATGTTGAATGTGATCCATGTCTATCAAGAATGAGATTACGCGGCCCTTGCTTAGAACTACTGCAGTCAGCATGAGCAGGATATCATTTTGATGGAATCTATACTTGAGCTGTGAATTTTTCAAAGTTCATTTCCACCCACTCTAACCCTAATTTGTCCTTGGTCCAGCAAGTCGATGACCAAGTACAGGCACCCTACTCTTGATCCTGAACCACAGCATGCCATCCTTGAATATGCATTGTACCTTAATAGATATACATGGGTGGTATAATAGTACAAGCTGCAGATATACACTCTATAACCGCAACCATTCTGCAGTTTCTATCGTGACCATTCCAGCGATTCCTTCGGCTCCTACAGCAGACAACATCCACTTTTATGGACAGTCCAACCAAGTACCCCTTCTCATTGATGTTTTAAATATTTTCTGGACGAGCAGCAAACTTCCCAAGAAGGTTTCCCAAGTGCAATAGCAGTCGTTGGTTGATAAGATTGATGTATATGAACCACATTTACTTTGCAGATGAAGACTCACATGAGGATAGGGTCATTCACATTTGTCCTCTGTCAATCCAGGCATAGACCAAACTTGCAAGTGATAGCAGAATATCGATTTAAAAAGGGAGGAATCCTGTATTTGCTCAATTGCCGGCAATGTTGTGGGGCTAGTTGAGATAGTACAAATTTTTTACTATTTTCCCTTCAAGTGGCTGACCAAAGTCGTCCAGAGCTTCACAAAATCATCCAATTGATTCCTCTATCTTGGGTGTAGGCAGCTGCTTGATCTCATGTGCAGCACAATGAGGCTGCACCAGTCAGAGGTGATCTCGCAGGGTACTATAGGAAATACCAGAAGTTGCTTCTCTGCACAGATTGATGTTACATCACCACCAGGATATGTATTTTTGGCTTTCTGGATGCCATTTTCGCTGCCAACGGCCGGTTCCCTGCACTTCATTGTGCCCATGGTTGCAGTGATGAAGTGGGCAGGTGAAAATTATGTACAGAAGCAGGGAAAATATGAACCACCGCTCATGCAGCCAAGGGCGCATGGGAGCAAAATGGTGAGATTGGTGCATGGCTGTGGGCGGTTAGCCCAACCAATATATTTCATTGTATTGGGTAAGTTAAGGTGATCATGGAGATATTCAGTGTATATGAAGAGAGGGTTTTGGTGGAGGATTGAATGTCTCATCACTTGTTCTCCAGTCTACGACACGATCAATTGCTTCGGTATCAACCTCCCTGTAGTTTTGCATATTAGAATATTCAGTCAGTTGTCCTGCATGCAATACTAGCCACCCCGAATGTCAGTTTGGTTTGATATTTCCGCAGGAACTCCAAACCCTGAAACCTTGACAGAACAATGACTGAACAATTGATTCTACTGATTGTATTTTCAGTTCATTTATCGGTACCTTCACTGTTCAAGCTGTTATCATTTTCACCACACCGGTAATATCGGGTGCATAGGGAGTGTATCTGGAAGCAATTTTGATAACAGACTGGTTATCTACTTCCGTTGGAGACATAGCTGATTACCTTGCCAGTGGACAATTTGAAGGTCCACAATTGAACAGATATGTGGTAACCTGAGCCAATTCTGTTGAATGACTGAAGCTGCACTACAGCTACCCATCACAATTATCGAATATATCCTGGCACTGGTGTCTCAACCTCCGAAACCACTTCTACCAACATCACTGAACAATACATTAACCCCCAATAACCCACACCTGACTGCATATGTGTACAGCCCAAATTCCACCGAATGTTCTGTTTTTGCAGACATGACAGCATATCTTCAGATGCTTACTGCACTGGCAATTGCTGAGACGGTTGTCATTCCAATGACCAGTATGACGTGTGAAGCATTATGAGAGCCGATACATGTGAACGTGCATTGTATTTTTCATCATAACTGTTTTCAAACCAAAGGACAGCTAGACTATGATCAACGCAACCCAACAATCTACTGTGGTTGCAGGTAACCACCAGTGTTGCTTTTATAGTCAACCGGCAACTGTGAAATAAAAAACTTCAATACTTTCTTGATCTGCTTTGATAAACATGTCTGTCTGCTCTGCTTACTCTGGATTATTGGCCTCGAATCTTTATTTTGCTCTGGCACCAAGCCAGTTGTTGACAAAATAGTTTCCTCCATTTGCAGAAAGATATTGTGCTCAAACTGATATCCAAAACAACGTCAAAGCAACCGAACAGTGATATTTAGTTCCCAAACGATTCCAGTTTCAATTCCAGTTGGGATAATACATCGATTCTGAAATGAACATCAAACAATTCGCTATGAAGTGTGAATTCGTTTGTTTTCTAGCAACTGCACCTGGTGTAAAACCCCTTGTGGGAATGATTGCTGGATAAACTGGAAAAGTGATAATCAGAAATATATCTGTGACGTGTTCCTTGAAGCAGCACCAATATTCAGCTGGAGGATAATCAAATATCTATATCCATCATATTGCAAATTAGCCCAATATGTCGGTACCTGAACAGTATACCATGAGGAACATTATTCCAACTCCGAAAACACAAATGGAACTGAGTCAATGGCAGATGTGCACCTGCACCCAATATCGCCAGAGCAACAACAAATCATTGCAGACAATGCAATAATCATCATAGAGATAACTGTTTCATCTCAAATCAGTCCAAAGAAACCAGAAGTTATCAATCTGAAACAATAAATCAAATCACTTGAAATCAACAAATACTGAATACAAAGGGCATTATATTGCAGTCGAAGCAGAAATGAAGAACTAGACACTGGGGAAGCAGTTTGTATACATGGAGATATTCAAATCTCGAAGATTACTTCTGGGACGCAGCTGATACGCCGTATCCGTTGAACCTCTACTGGGCAGACTCAGCCAGACAAGAAGAAGGTCTAAGTATTGACGATCCTGCCATCGCAGATCATTGGACAGGATACAAATGCTTGCACGTTGATAGCGAAGATCAGGAAGGGTGTTATTGCGCGCACAACTGCGGGCAAACCCACACAACAATCTGAAGAGCAGCAGCCACTCTATCGATCATTGTCACAACCATTTACCATTGGCATTGGTGAATGAATTCGGATGAAATACCACCCCTATTTCGTTATTTATTCCAACGTTGCTGGTTCTCAATGACGTACGCCTATCACCCACACTACGAGTGGTCTGTACAATTGCAGCAAGAATCCGGTGTTCGATTCCTCATCTTCACACCACCCCTGTTGAGCGACCTTACGTTGTCCTATAATGACCAGATCAGTAACCAGCATGACGGACGCCTACAATGTGTTTAGAAGGGAAAATGCGTTCATCCTATCCAGCGACAAAAACATGCAGGTGACACAATACCAGCCCATCACAAGGAAAGATATTCTGGACTGGGTCATTGGGCTTTTGGCTGGAATCAACGGGGAGCTCGGTCAAATGGACACTCTCATACAGGAGGCAAGGTGGAAATATTTCGAGATACAGACGGCCATCCCAGGATTGGCCTACGCTTATGAAGCCCTCATAATTGAACAAAACGAGATATATGATGCCGTTTATCTGGGCGTGAAAAGATGCAGAGGGCTCAACTCGCCAAGTATTCTGATATAGTTGTCCAATTCCAAGTGATTGCAGCTAACGTCTAAGCAGCCTTGGTTCTAATGAAGGCCCAATCCTCCGAAGACGATGAAGAGCTGCGGACAGCCCTCAGCGATCAAATTCAATATTCTGGAATCGCCTGGGGAACCCTTTCAACTCTGCCCGATAAAAGGGAACGAGTCCAAGAATGCCTTGCCCTCCAAGTGCATACCAATCCCAAGAGCTGGCGAATATTGAGCTCAAATCGAAACCAGATGGCAAACTCATGTCCGGACTGAACGCCAAGTCTCATCAGGATGCAAAATGATACAGAAGGATGCATAGAACAAGGCAAACAACGCAGAGCGAGAGATGAAGGCGGCAGAGCGACAGATCAGGAAGAACTTTGAGCAGAAATTGAAAGAATTCACTAGAGATTTAAAGAAAAAGCTCTCAAATGTGGGAATGAAGAAAACAGTACGCTCACTGGCCGGGTAAGTATCGACACCAATGAAAGGGGATACCAAGCCTGTTGAGTAGGAATTCCGCCTTCGATATACCATAAGTGATGGGGTGGCAGTTTGGATCAAAGAGGCAGGGACACCAGAACAGAATGGTAATGGGGACGGTGGCGGAGGTGTTTGAGGAGACACTCCAGGGGACTCCGCATCTTCTGGCCCCAGCTCGAGTATATACAGCTCTTCTGATAGTGGAGACGATGTTCTCCCACCACTTTCACTACCAGCAGGAACGGACTATATTGAACCACCTGCGCAACAACCTGCGCTACCACCATATGTGCCACTTGAACCACCGAGAGCTCCGCATTCAGCCAAGAAAGAGAAGATTGAGTTTCCCTACATGTTCAAGGGAGATCCTACGGACAGGTCGGAATCCTACTGCCACTGGATGACAGGTGTGGATCACTATCTCAGGTGCTTCAAAGATGAGTTTAACGATGACGACCATAAGATCATCTTTGTCGGAAGTATCCTTCTAGAAAAAGTGTTGGCGTAGGACAACAAATGAGAAATACAGCTTAAGAAGCATTTTCAGGTTGACAAATGGTCGGCATTCACCAGTACTGCGGAGGAACAATTCATCAACCTGGAGGAAGAAACCGAATGCCTCAAAAAAATAAAGAAATTGAATTACATGGGAGATATCCGTCACTACATCGTAAAGATGGAGCACTTAAACTACAATATCCGCTTATCAAGGATTGAATGTTGGCAGGCTCTACACAGCGGACTCAACAAAGTAATCAAGGATTGAATATTCTTTTCGAAGATTACACCAAACGACAACGCACAATACGAATTACTCCTCAAACATGTCGGTAGTTCATATGAGAGACGCCTGAGAGAAAAGCACCAACACAACGATCACAAACCCAAAGACAAAAAAATCAATCGGAGCAAGCGTGCTGCTGTTGGCAATGATAAGGGGAATGAAGGAAAGGTGAACTTTTAAAAAGGTTCTGACTTCAAAAAACCTCGAACGGAGAAGATGGGTCCTGAGACAGTCAATACTGACAGAGGCAAAGCCCTGAAAGGCATTCTGGAATCCTTATTCGAAGTGAGAACCTAGCACGACAGGTGGAAGCGCTGCAGTTCGTCGGAGCATCGATGGGTATTCTGCAAGAACACCATCAAAATCTCCTCAGGTAAGAAGAAGAAGAAGGATAAGAAGCCTAAAAAGGAAACTTCAACGCCAGAAGTAACCACCTCTAGTCCGGAGGTCATGTCCAGTTGTCTGGCTGACCAAATTAAGAAACCGGGAGCTGCCTGCAGCTCTCGTGTGGTTAATGAGATTGACTCCGACGGTATGGAGATTAATGAATGAAACGGGTTTCTTTTGTCTTCCCTTCGTTCTATGGGATTGCTGTCTTTTCAATGGGTTTTTTATGAGCTACAGACACCTCCGGGTTTATGAGATACAGAAACCTCCAGTTGTTGATTTTTTGCATACAGATATTTATATTGCCTTTGGGTTTTCATTTGGGTCTTACAAATGAGGTCATTGGTATTATAGCTTTTCTATATTCGATATAATTTCTGTTCGGCTGTTGAGGAATGGATGCCTGAGGATGAGTTCAATATCGGAAATATGCTGGTTATATAGCATCCAAGCGTGACAAGTAACAAGCAATCACTGTCTGTCGAACTTGATTATACTCATTCGAATCTCATTCATCCACCATGACCCATTGCGGCCGACACTGTGTCAGAAGGCAGAATACTCTGGTTGTCAACTGAAAAAATCAAAAACGCATGGCTGCGGCCAGTGCACCTCAGCCTGTAGCCAAGAAATCCAAATAATTACCACCTGAATATAAAACAGGTTCAAGACCCACAATTCGAATGTTCGGAAGCTTTCATGAGATGAATATCTCGGCCAGGGTTCTCTTGGATATGGGGTGTGTTCTAGTCAGTTCGTGGAGGATGTTGCTCCGTGGAGTGACCGGTCAACCCATGGAGTAACTGGGCTCCGTGGACTGACTAGTCAGTTTGGCGAGTATACACACTCCTTGAGCTGACCAGTCACTTGATGGAGCCATGGTGGCACTGACAAAAAATCACAAAAGCATGGTCTAATTAAGTCTGCGAGTAATTGTCCAATCACCAAGAGATGAATATATGTAACATGTAAAATACATCCCTCATTTAATTCCCGGTCTTGGATTTACGATATCTTAAAAATTGATAGAGAAGCTTTGAAAACACACCTACAAAATGCCGAAAATCAATGTTTTTCCACAACCATTCTGTCAATATTAGAGATATGGTAAATTGGAGACTTGGAGGTGATAGAGCGATGAATTATGCATATACAGAGAAGACAGCGAGGGAGAAGATGACAGCGAGAGTGAAAATATCAGTGGGCATGAGAATAGTGAGGGCGATGAAGAAATGTAGAGGAAGATAACAAGAACTTGTCAGCAGCCCAGGTACCAAAAGATGATATTGGGCATAATGTAATTGTAGTTGCGCCACGGTGTTGAGAGATGCAGTGATAATTTTTGTCATGAGTAGTGTGCATTATACACCAGTCAGTTCATGGAATTCTGATCTGACTGGTTCATTCATGGAAGGTGGGACTCCATGAACTGACCTGTCACTCCACGGAGCAACAAACTCCACCAACTGACTAGAACAGGGTGTCATACACGTATCATGTAAAAGCAGTGGGCCTATTCACATGCTGTTCATTTCGTGAATCGAACGGAACCAAAGACAGTCGAAAACTTTAATGGCGAAAGAGTAGAAGGAGCGGGTTGGCAGTATACCTTCCCCATCACTCTGCGGTATGAATTCTATTATACCGAAGAAACCTTTGAAATTGGTCCAATGGAGGATTCGTCTGATATCATATTATCTTACTGGTTGATCGTCAAGCATGGCGCACTCAGTACAGTTACCGAAGAATATGTTAAGCTGCAGTGTACGTCGAAACACTGCAAACAACATCGTTCAAAGGCAGAGGTATCTTCATTTTCAATCGAAAATGACGAATCCATTTTAAAGTTTGGTACTGATCCTCAATGGATTGGGGTTATTGGTTCAATGGATGTCAACACGGCACATGAAATTGAGATCGATTTGGTAGAGCGGATTCGATGGCAATACACAGACTTCCAAACATTATACAACGGAGGAACTGCCAATGCTCTTCCGCCTCATCGATTCAACGATTATGCCATTGACTGGAAAGATGGAGGACAACTTCCATGGGGCCCCATCTATGCTCTCTCAGAACAGGAGGTTACGGTCCTTAAAGAATATCAGAAGGCAATACTTGTTTCTGGAAAGATCGGTCGTAGCAAGTCACCTGCGGTAAAACCATACTCTTTGTTTCAAAGCCACACGGATGAGGCTTAGTATTGCGTGTGGTTCACAGAGGTCTGAATCGTGTGACGATTATGAATTGATATCCATTGCCTCATATGAATGAACTTAGAGAGAGGTTTGCTGGATCGAGGTGTTTCACCAAAAATGATTTAATGGCAGAGTACAACATCATGCATATTAAACCTGGTGATGAATGGAAAACCGTGTTTCGTACAAGATATGGACATTATAAATACCTACTGATGCCCTTCGGATTGGCGAACACGTGAGCTTCATTGCAACATATGATGAACAAGATCCTGCGACATTCTGATCCATCATGGAGTAGTAGTCTATATGGATGATATCCTCATCTATACAGAAAACGAAGAGAAGCATGTGCGATTGACTCGAGAAGTCTTTCGTCAATTACAGGAAAACAACTTGGGAATAGCACCTGATAAGTGCGAATGGCACCATAAGCAAGTAGAGTTCCTTGAGTATCTCACATCGGGAGAAAGTGTCAGTATGTCCGAACACAAAATTGATACTATTCTGAAATGGGAGATTCCGGACACTGTCAAGAACCTACAGTCTTGCCTCGGGTTTGTCAACTTCTATCGACGGTGTATTGAAGGATTTTCAAAGATATACTATCCGTTAACAGAGTTAACCAAGAACACGATAACAAACGAAAGGTTTGATTGGACAGCCAATCCGTGGAATCCAATGGCCTTCGATACGCAAACGAAGTACTTTACCAAGGCACCCAGACTGTGGCACTTCGAGCCTGTTTGGCCCGTCGTGATTGAGACTGACGCATGTGATTTTGCAATCGGTACAGTACTCTCCCGAGTCTTTAAAGGATGATTGCATATTATTCCCTACCACTCTCGAACGATGGACAAAGCCGGGATCAACAACGGAATGCATGACAAGGAAATGCTCCCGATCATATCAGCCTTCAAAGAATGCAGGCGTGATGTCGAAGGTGCCACTCATTCAATCAACGTCTTCACCGATCACAAGAATCCCGAATATTTTACGACTACAAAGATCCTGAATCAGAGACAATCCTGCTGGGCCCAAGGATTGACAGAATATGATTGCAAAATATTCTACCGACCCGGCAGTGCAAATGGGAAACTGGATGCATTATCTAGTCATTCGGAGTACCGCCCTAAAAAAGAGGGAGGTAGTGCCTAGGAAAATTAAAATCAGCCTCTCCACCACGTTCTGGAACCCGATCAGTTCGTAGCATCTGCAGGAGATACAGTAGAAGTAACAGCGATGAGGTTAGGAGGTCAACCGATCGCGATTTCTTCTGCAATGTCGAAAGCAAATCCAGGAGTCTAGTTCAACTCATGGCTGTCAGAAGCGGTGGTCAATGCCACTAGTAACGATCCCGCATGGCAAGAAGGGTACCTCTGTGCTATGGAAGGTAACCCAAGCCCAGATATCTTGTTCGAAGACGAAGCTCTGAACTTTAAAGGCAGACTGTGGATTCCTGACAATCTGCAGTTGAAGAATCAGATATTGCTATCGGAACACGATTTGAAGGTGGCTGGACACATGAGGCAGGATAAGACAATCGAGCTGGTCAGACGAAACTTCTTTTGGCCAGAAATGGAGGAATTCATCAAAGATTATGTCCGCTCATGCCCTGAGAGCCAAAGGAACAAAGACGCTTGTCATGCTCGCTTCGGTCGTCTGCAATCTATCGAATTGGCGTACTGACCTGGGGATTCGATTTCCATGGACTGTATTATGGAATTACCGGTATCAGACAGATGTTCATCGGTATGGGTAATTGTTGACTGATTTGAGAAAATGGATCACTTCATTCCATTGAAAGATGGTGAGAAGAAAGCTACACACCTGATCAAAATCTTCTTGAAAGAAGTATGGAGATTCCATGATCTACCATCGAACATAGTGTCCGATCGGGAATCTAGATTCACCTCCATGTTTCGGCCCTCGTTGGTAGAACCTGTTGACATTAGGTTAAAGATGTCTTCGCCATTCCACCCGCAAACCGACTGGCAAACCGAATGAGTCAACCAAACCCTGGAATGCTATTTGTGGAATTACTGCAATGATGAGCAGGACAATTGGTCCGGGATGTTACTAATGGTAGAGTATGCATACAATAACTCTCCCACCACCTCTACCAAAATGCTACCGTTCTTTGCAAACTTTGGGTTCAATTCTCCAACAAATTGGCCCATCCAAGCAGAAGGAAATAATCCGGTATCCAGAAACTACGTTCACTGGATGACCAGCAGGCATGCACTGTGCCGTAAAGGCCTAAAGCAGGTACTGGAGACGATGGGGAAGTAATATGACTGGTGTGCTAAGGAACCTCTGAAGTATTCCGTTCACGATTCAGTTATGCAAAATGGGAAGCACCTGAAAACTCGAAGACCATCTTGAAAACTAGATTCGAAACTTCATTGACCATTCAAGGTCTTGAAGGTGCTCTCACCCACCGCTATTGAGCTTGACTTACTCAATTGATGGCATATTTACAATGCCTGCCATGTATCACTCATTGAACCATATCGACTCCCCACCAACCCTATGACACCCACACCCTAGCTTGCTTCAGCGAGTGAGAAGGACCAGCTGTGTTGAGATATCAACGGCTATGAGTCCGAAATGGGTTACAAAGTCGAAGAGATCATGGGCAGTCAGTACAGCAAGGAATGGAAACGGGCTTATATCTGGTCAAGTGGAACGGCTATCTGGAAGAAGCAGACTGGACTGAGGAACCTTATGAGAACTTGAACGACAAGATACTGTTAGTGGAGAATCACAGACGGAATCCTCAGGCTGGGCTGGATAACGGGATAAAATAAATGGTTGAGGTAGTACCTTTTCCCCACTAAGAGATTTTAACGACTAGCAAGACACTGGACAAAGGATTTGGTTTTTCAAGGGCCCGAGAGGCCACAATTATCCAGATCAAGAGACAGATGGATCAAGAGAAATGATGGATTTTGTTTTGGGCACATGGAGTCAAGATTTCCCAAATCAAAGAAAGAAAAACAAAGCAATGTGTCTTAGATGGACGCAACTTGATTGATCAATTCTGCATGCTGCAATATGTCTGATCGAGACATTAGCAAACTGATTGGCGGATTGTGCTTGCATGCCCCAGAGCAAGTGGTCGAAGCGAAATGGTCTGTGCGGATTCACTATGTCGAGGATTTCAAATGATTCACTTCATCACACTCGATGATCTTTCACCAAAGGCAACAAACATCAAATCAGTATGAAGTATGGTCGTTCAGAGACGAACTCTCCAAGAGAGGGGTTAGTGTTACACCTGGCAAGTTTGCAGTGGGGTCATGTTCGATCACCCGCGATTTCTCTGATGAGACATCATCTGCAATCACTCGTCTTGGATGTCAGAGCGAATCTTTTTGGATGGCTAGCAAATGGACACCCACACCATCGATAAGCATCGACGGCTAGATAATGGTCGCGGTCGCTTCTGATCCAAATTGCTAACGGCAAATGAACAGCCGGCATACAGCTTAATGGCATCGGGCAGCAAGCTGATGACAAATGGACAACCGGCAAACAACTGAATGGCGCCAGCCGATGAGGCCACGACTGCCAGAGGCTTAAGAATACGTGCCGACTCAGAACACCGAAGCTGCTCTCTATCGAAAGAGGCCTACACGTCCAGAGGTCATCAGATCAAAAGGATACCACTGGTCCGGAGGCCCATGCACGCGAGCTTGATGTCATGCAGAATACCGATGATCCGATTAGAATCTAATGATGATAAAGACGATAGAGAATCGAGAAAAGGAGGACCACTGTAGTTGCGAATGAGCCGGCATTGGTTCGATGATAGTTATGGTGCTGGAGCTCTAGGGAAAGGTGTAGTTAAAAGTGTTTGTTAGAAAGCGAAGAAACAGGTATAAAGACCACTGAGTTCTTTGAGAATAGAAAGGCATCAACCTTCACAGTGCGGAGAACAATCCTTAACAATTTACGCATTGGAGAAAGCCTATTCCTTGCGTTCAGAACCTTTTAGTAATTTCCACATCCCTAGTGAAGTTCCTAACCTATCTTCCAAGAAAGTCCCAAATTAAGTACTGATACTACTTCGACCGGGTAAACCTGGAGTGCAACACACGGTGTTTCAGTGTTGAAAGGCGCAGGCTTCATAATGTTCCGAGTTGCTGAGCGATTTGATTCGTGAACTGGCATTATACAGCCTGCAATATGAGGGGCAACATGTACATATGGCTGTTCTGCCTCATCAATGACATTAGAAACATCGAATATATCCCAATTGTCTTGATCGTCAGCCTCCTTATCGTTTTCATCATCTTATGAATCGTCCAATTCACCGTTTCAATCGAGCCCATCATCAGTATCAGAAATCCTTGTGGCACAACTATCATCATCACTTTGGATAGGATTGCAGTCAATCCTATGTATTCGCAGTAAAATGAGAAGTTTGGTTTGGCCACTTGGGAGGACGATCTGTGATAAGGACGATGGCAGTAGAGATTTTTCTGTTATTTTAAAAGCTGCAACATGATTCTGTTTAATGGCTGACCATGATACTTTAACTGTCTCTTCAGTACCTGAAATGCAAACCCTGGCAGTCATTTGCTTATTTTGGAAATGTGATACTTTCTGAGTTGTATGTAGGTTTTCTCTCCCCTGCCACATCCCCAAACAGTCATAAACCTTGGCCATCCGATTCAGCTATATTTCCTCAGCAACTTTTTTGATATCACAATCGTTATCAGATATTGAAGAATCTATTTGTAATGTATTACCAGCCAAAATACTGATATTACTTATCGCAAACAGCCAAACAACTACTTTCTCTCAAACAGTTGCACCCGTAGTGGTTGACCGCCTACACCTTGTCATATCTCGGCCAGGCGTAAAGCTGTCTTCTATTCCAACCCCGTGTGGCATGATTGAGATGATGTCCCATGCTATATTGGCTAGATCGGTATACTTAGTTTTAATTTTGTCTTGCTGTCGCTATCAGGTAATTATGTTGGGTATCAGAGAAGCCCTGCTTATCTCTGTGGAGTTCCAATGATAATCATCAAGATTGGGATTGTTTGATCCCCAATTTTTACGTCTTTGGAATGGTGAATGCAAATTGAGTGATGTGGGCGTCAATGAATGTGCTGGGCAATCGCACCGCATGCGAGCACATTCCACCGTATTTGCATGTCATGAATATTCATCATCACTCGACGCATGATATGGATCATGAGTCGATTGACCTGGCCCCGACACTGCCATGGGGGAGAGTATGTGATCATTTGCTACTGTTTGAGGTTTTGCGGCAGTCTTAAATCGGTTTATGAAGCAGTATATGTGCTCCACACATTTTATGAATGCATTCTTGTACTGGTCAGTGAAGAAACCCTCATCCTGAGAATTAACATCCATAGCCTTGTCCCACTTACAGAATGATCGCAACCTGTTGACAGGATTGAGGATTTTGCTGACATGAGGGTCATGCCCATATCTGGTGATACTTCAGAGTAATATATTGACACGTTTTGGCATGCAAACTTCAAGGCAAAGTACAGATCCTGTTTCCACTGAGTTTTTATCTTTGCCAAAGTACACATGAGGCCATGCAGATAATCATATATGCCATTGTATATCGTAATCACATGGTGTAAGGTGACTGTACGCCGTTTTTACATCTAAAGTGTCCAGTAATGAAATGGTCATAGCACCACCATTATATATTTGGCAATAATCCATTTGTCTTCATTTGTACATAAAGGCCGGTCATCACAGTAAGGGGATTTTCAAACAACTTCTATGTAAACTGTTGCAATCTGTATATCCGTTCTAGTAATTCCAAAGTTGAAATGCATCATGCTTTTACATCCATGGTAGACAGTACTGCCATTCTGACATTGGATTTCTGGCAGTTGAGGAACTCATTGCGTCCTGCAGAAGTCAGTGTATTCAATACCGCAAGCATTCTGGGGTATTTCAACATTCAGTATTCAGAATCAATGTGTAGATAACATACAGTAACTATCTTTAAAATTATCTTAGCTAATCCAGGCATCATGGCTGCCGACTTGGAGATTTTTGCATTTCTGGAGTTCTGCAGCTTTTGGCATTTGGTTAATGCCATACTCACATTTGCTCGGAATTGCTCATCACACTCATTTGCTTCCGATGACTTCGTTCCCTCTTTCACCCCCAGGCCACTGATAAATTCCCGGAAGACAGCTAAATAACATGGGCCATGCATGGTAGATGGTTATGTTATGCCGATGGTTCGATTTCAGAGGTTTCAATTATTCATTGTAGCTTGTGAGTTATGGAATAGTTGAATAAGGGGTTATCAGTGGGTATACCAAGCAATCGACAGTCTGCAAGACCTAAACGTTCAATTACATCCTTGAAATACTTGGGCAGTCGCACACCAGTGTGATTGGCTTGAACCAATAGTTGTTCGTCCGCTGTACAAATTATTGAAACCAAGTGGCAACAAACCTGATCGAATCCAAGCTGTACTTCTTCAAGTGACCAGTTCGGATAGAAATAATCGCCAATTACTGACATAATCGCCAATTCATTTGTTGATGTCCATCCATCCAACACTACACTGACATTACATGTTGTTGGCAACTGCTTTTTGATTCAACCAATTGTGAGGGAGTATTCTCTTCGGCAAATATTACTGACAGAACTGGCAGAGGGAGGAATCAAATTGCGTAATACCGTATTGAAAGTTCATCGTAACATCACGTTCGTTATAGCATTCTACTGAAAGTGAGCAGAAACAAATCCTAGCATCAAATACCAGTTCCAGGTTTCTTTGTTGAATTCAAGAGTTGTGAAGTCATTAGCTGCCAGTTGTTCATGTTCTATCTAGTGTTAGCAACGGTTTCAACCCTGAGGCACTGGGTCGGGTTTGGGTCAGAATCGAACTGTTTCCAAAGGGACGGTTCTGGTCGCCAGTAGAACCGAACCAGAAAGAACGGTGCTGGTTAACTTGACATTTTACTACTGCCCAAATTCCCAGGTTATAGGTCGGGTCTGAAAACTGGTGCATATAATTGTACATGCGACTTTTCACATACTCAATGTAATCAACCGAGCGACTCATATCAATGATTTTGAACAATATTAAACTTGTTTCAAACAAATTTAATATCACAACTACAAATTATTAAATATGTATTATAATCTGATAGGTTAACTTTGTAACAAGAAACACGATGTCCAAAACCATATATATACTTGTGCTGTGATAAATTCCTGTATGATGTGGTATGTGTCAATCACCCCAAATATTTAAGTATCAATCATGTATATTATTTCATTATTGCCTACCATTCGCGCATCTTATTTATATCTGCTCAAATGTAATGGCGGTGGTCGAGTGATGGCAGCCCGCCGAGGGCCGGGTAACTACCCAGCATATAGGCACTTCGCGGGAGTGCAATTGCACTCCAGCGATAATCTTACATATTACTTTACTCCATATAATCACGTAGTCTCGTCTGCAACCGTATCTATTCTATTTGACATCTCTGATCGTACGGAGCCGTACTTGCTCGTACCCGTCTTTACACTATTATCGCTCTATAATTATCAGATACGTTTCGCTCACAAGATTTCGTGATCTTATCCCCTTTTTATCGACGCGTCAAGAACCCGTTCAAAAACAAAGAAACGAAGCAATTAGAGTCACACGATGCCTCCAAAGCAAACTAGATCCCAACTAAGAGTAACTGACGATCATGCAAGCGATGACACTCTGCAGGCCGCAGCCTCCGGCTCTGGAGGTCGACAAACTCGCGCATCGCGAACCAGCTTCACTCCTTCGGTTCAACCTGAGGCCCAAACCTACGACGATGGAAGCGGTCTTGACGATCTGAGCGACCTCGAAGACGACGACGAAGGCGAAGGCAACGGTGAAGGCAACGGCCAAGATGTCTCGCAGCCCCGTAACCAACGCGAATCAGACACCATCAAAAACCTCCTCCAAGTGCTACAACAGCAGAAAGAGATGTTCGACGGCGTCATCAGGCAGAACGCGATGCTGATGGAGGCCAATGCAAGGCAGTCGAGCGCATCAACTGAAGTTCCCTCCAATGCCTCGAAGAAGTTCAAGATGTCTAACCCAAAACGATTCTGCGGTGGCGCTGTGGAATTAGAGATCTTCTTGGGCTCCCTCCGTTCAAACTTCCGAGTTCACAGCGAATACTTCCTGCAGGGAGACATTGAATATGTCCAGTACCCACTCGACAATCTCGGCAGCTGGTCGAATCATCCTGAACCGAATCAAAGGAAGACGAGTATGACCGACCCAATCTCATGGGGCCAAGACCTACTAGCGAAAAACAGCCCGTGCCTGTTTGATTTCGAACTCTTCGTGGAGGAATTGCGGAAGCAGTACGGTGACAAGGAACGGGTGCTCAATACCGGCAGTCGAAATTTCACCAAGTTCGAACAGGGGCATTTCGATAAAAATGAGACCGTTCGAGCATATGCGAATCGACTACGGAAAATATGGCGAGATTCAAACCTCGACGAAACCCTGCACTTCACGCCGCTTTACTACCAGGTTTGGGCGGGCTTGAAGCCGGAGCTACACCCCAAAATCAAGCCATTCACCCCCGAGAGCGGCATGTTCGATACACTAGCGGCACTGTTCGACCGAGCGGCAGACGTCGAAACCAAGCCGAATCAACAAGAGTAACAGAAGCAACCGGAACCATCTCGTTGGCAGAAAGGCGACCGAAAACGCAACTTCAGACCATCCATCTCAGAGCCGACACAAACAAAGCCTCAAGGCTCAGGCTCTAGGTCAAACGACAGACGCCGAACAGACTTACCACCAGCACCATGGATTTTGGTGGAAGTCTATGCCAAACGGACAGCAGACGGAAAATGCGCCAGATGTGGCGGCGGCGATCATAAAACTTACCACTGCCCAAGAAACTCTCGTGCCACCTTTCCTGACAAACTCGACCCCAACTCTGGCCAAGGCGACCGCCAAATCAAACGTCAGCGGTCGTTTGACACCCAGCAGTCAAAAAACTAGTTTACCTCTCCCGACACTTGGCTCGGCGGAAGAGGTTGGACGAAACAGAGCTGGGAATGGAGACCCTCAGCACACGGGCATTAATGGCAACTTTGGATGAGATACAACCCCACCGAATATCATTAAAATCGAGGGTAGTCCTGGAGAACCCGCGAGCACACATGTCAAGCCAGTATCTCTGCGGCACAGCACGTCCGGATTGAGCTCACATCATTCACGCAGTCCGAGTTCGAGATCGACAGGGAGAAATGCAACGCATACGAGCACTTATCGACTGCGGCGCGACAAGCATCTTTATGTCTCCAAGGCTCCGAAAGAAACTCGGCCTGAGAGACGAAGCGGCAGGCATCACCACCCTGGGATTGGATGGGCGTGTGATGGAGTCAGCCAGGGATAGCCGGAAGGTGGCGATGACGGTTCAGTACCTTGAGCATCTCGCACCGGTTGAAGAGTCGGAAGTACTAGTCGTACCAATGCAGGCCTACAATCTCGAACTAGGGTTGCCATGGTTCAGCACCCGAAACCCCGACATTGATTGGACACGTCGACAATTAATCTCTCTACGCACACCGAATGGGAGTGCTCCAGGAGAAGAAGTGCACTTGGGAAAGACCATGCGGGCGGAAAGTGTCCCCCGTGGGCAAAACGTGGTTCCTCCGGACATACAAATGCTCGGAGCTACTGCATTCGACGATCTCTTAGCTAGTGATGAGGTTGTGGAGGCATTCGCCCTACAGATTGGGGAGTGCACAGGGTTGCTGGGAGCTTCTATGGAAGGCATCACCGAAGTGCGAGGAGAGAGAAGCCCCTGGAGCTGGACGACGACGAGCAGGAGCAGCGGCGGTAGTTGCGGCAGAAGAGTTACCAACAATGCGGGGCTTGAATGACTGCTACCGGCTCGCCGAGTCAAGAAGGGAGTACACCGGCTGCGGTGCCTTGGTTTCTTTGTGGACGGCCGTTAGACCCGTGTCTCCTGGTTTCCGCGACACTTCCGCTCTCACTTCCCCATACAAACTGAGTGCTAACGCGTGCAGATGGAGCAGAAGCGGAGTTGATAATCACCGACGATGGAGGGCGCATCCCCGCCAAATACAAAGAATTCGTCGAGGTCTTTAGTAAGGTCAAGGCAGAGACATTACCACCGCATCGGCCAATTGACCATGCGATTGATTTGGAGCCCGGCCACCAGTTGCCATATGGGCGGATTTACAACCTTTCCGAGGTCGAGCTGCGAACCTTGAAGGCTTACATTGAAACGAACCTGGCAAATGGTTTTATCCAGCGGTCATCATCGCCGGCGGCGGCACCTATACTTTTTGCCAAAAAGAAAGACGGAGGTCATAGGCTTTGCATCGACTACCGAGCCTTGAATGCGGTCACTGTGAAAAACAGGTATCCACTCCCTCAAATCTCAGAGATGCTTGACCGTGTGCGCGGCGCCAAGGTTTTCACCAAGTTGGACCTGCGCGGGGCCTATAACCTCATCCGAATCAGAGAGGGCGACGAGTACAAGACGGCATTCAGAACCCGATACGGCCAGTTCGAATACCGAGTCATGCCCCTCGGCTTGACGAATGCACCGGCTACATTCCAGTCGTACATCGACGATTGCCTGAGATCCTACATTGACGACTTCGCCGTGTGTTACCTTGACGATATCCTGATTTATTCGGAAAACGAAACAGAGCACGACGAGCACGTGAGACAAGTGCTGCGACGACTTCGCGAATTTGGCCTCTATTGCAAAGCGGAACAGTGCCAATTCGGAGTGAAAGAGGTCGGCTTCCGCGGGTTCATGATCTCTCCCGATGGTGTCGGCATGGAAACAGACCGCATCGCGACAATCCAAGACTGGCCGACTCCGAAATCAGTTCGAGATGTGCAAGTGCTTCTAGGATTCACGAACTTCTACCGGAGATTCATCAGGAAATACGCAATGGTGACACTCCCACTCACTGAACTACTAAAGTCAAGCGAGCCCAGAAAAGTCGAAAAACCCAGAGACTCCGGAGGTCGCAGGAAGTCAACCGAAATGTCGAAAACTAAGTGGGAATGGACAAGAGAAGCCGAGTTGACGTTCCGGAAACTCAAGAAAGCCTTCTCCGACGCACCGATCCTGCAGCACTTCGACCCGGCTAAGCCAATCATTCTCCAGACCGACGCGAGCGGCTTTGCGATTGCCGGCATTCTCAATCAGTTCGATGGCTTTGGAATCCTCCGCCCAGTCAATTTCTACTCCCGAAAGTGCTCTCCAGCCGAGCAGAACTACGACACATACGATCGCGAACTCTTGGCCATCGTGGAGACGATGAAACAGTGGCGACATTACCTCGAAGGCGCCAGGCACAAGATCTTAGTGCAGTGCGATCACAAGAACCTCCTGTACTTCCAGACGTCAAAAATGCTCTTCCGACGGCAAGCCCGCTGGGCCGAGATCTTATCATCATACGACTTTGTCATCGAGCACCTGGAAGGCACCAAAAACCCAGCCGACGGCCCGTTGAGAAGGCCCGACTATGAGATCGGCTATGAGAGACCCGTCGCTCAACTCCTGGCTACCACTCCCGTCGAACCTTATGATGACCTCCTGCCGGCTATTAAGACCGCCCAAGCTACTGACCACATGGCTGTCGACGTCTCGGGAAAGCTAGTCGACAAACCATTGGCCGATGGCGAAGACAATATGGATAAGGAATGGAAAGTCGTCGCTGGAGCTCTGACATACGAAGGGAGGATATACGTCCCTGCAGACGAGACTCTGCGCGGCAAAGTGATAAGTCTTTTTCATAACAATCCTGAATCCGGCCACTTTGGGGCCCTTAAAACCTCTGAACTAGTATCTAGAGACTTTTACTGGCCCGCAATGAATGCGTACGTCCGACGATATGTGAGCGGGTGCGAAGTGTGCCACCGAGTCAAGGCCCCCCGCCATGCCCGCTACGGAGTCAACATGCCGCTGGAACCACCATCTCGACCATGGGAAGGAGTCACCATGGATTTCGTCACCGACTTGCCTGAGTCAACAGCATCCGAGTATATGGGAATCCTTGTCATCGTCGATCGGCTCACAAAAATGGCCATCTACCTCCCATGCCGGAAAGACCTCGATTCACCGGAACTGGCTGGACTCTTCTTCGAACATGTTATTTGCAAACATGGCGTACCCGACAACATCATCACTGATCGCGGCACTCAATTCACAAGTCGATTCTGGACGAGAGTCTGCTCTCACCTGAGCATAGACCACCGGCTCTCGACTTCCTTCCACCCTCAGACCGACGGCCAGACGGAGCGCCAGAACCAGACGATGGAGCAGTACCTCCGAGCCTTTTGCAACTATGAGCAGGAGAACTGGGTTGAACGCTTGCCTTTGGCCGAATTCGCATACAACAACTCCATGCATGCTTCGACGAGGATGACCCCATTCTGGGCCAACTATAACTACCACCCGACCATGCAGTTCAAGGCACCGAAACAAGCGCACTTAAAGTCGGAGGTGCAAGCCGACTCCATGGCTGCCGGATTGGAGGAAACTCATCGAATTCTCCGAGAGAACCTGCTGGATGCCCAAGCCCGCCAGACGAAGTATGCCGGAGGCATGGAAATGACGTTCGAGGCTGGCGATGAGGTTTGGCTCTCGGTTCGGAACATAAAGACGACTAGACCCTCCAAGAAACTGGATTATAAAAGGGCTGGGCCATATACGGTGAGTAAAGTCATCAATAAGAACGCTTACAAACTAGACTTGCCGAGTACGATGCGCATTCACAACGTCTTTCACGTCTCTTTGCTCGACAAATACTCGCCTCCTGTTATCGGCCAGCCGCCATCAGAGCCGCAGCTGATGATAGTCGATGATTCCGACGAATGGGAGGTCGAACGAATACTTGACTCGAAGCGACGCTACCGAAAGCTCCACTACCTCGTCAAATGGGCCGGATACAACTACATTCGAACGAGCTGGGAACCTGCTGAAAATCTCGAGAATGCTCAAGAGCTAGTGGCCAAGTTCCATCAGGAGCACCCTTCGAAGCCACAATGCTAAGCTGTCTCGGGGTAATGTCCATGAATTCGGGAATCAGGAGGTACGGAATGGGCCAAATTGGACGGTTTCTTTATATTTCTTCTCTTCTCTTATTGGATCTCGGCCCGGTACAAATGGCGTCGGCATGGGTTCTTTACACCTACCACTGGAGGTGGAGTTTCCCCGTGCACCGGATCCACCGAAAGGTCACCATTGAGCGGTACCGATCGGTTGCGGGATTTATGAGGCCGTACGAGGGCGTACGAGTCTGGACCTTCATTTCTTTCCTTCTCTTCTCATGTACGAGTATGGCAGCCCAGGGGGTCTGCAGCTAGAGAGGGGGATAATATAATGGCGGTGGTCGAGTGATGGCAGCCCGCCGAGGGCCGGGTAACTACCCAGCATATAGTCACTTCGCGGGAGTGCAATTGCACTCCAGCGATAATCTTACATATTACTCTACTCCATATAATCACGTACTCTCGTCTGCAACCGTATCTATTCTATTTGACATCTCTGATCGTACGGAGCAGTACTTGCTCGTACCCGTCTTTACATCTAATCTTACCATTGAAAATCACTTGAAATATGTTTCAATATTATCACAATGGGCCGAGAATCTTATGTTCCTTTCACATTCAATTTGAACTGCCTTTTCATCCTATATGCATTAAATACCAAAAATTTCTCAATAGTGTCCAAGAAAATTACAAAATAAACGATACTTATGTTCAATTACAAGTAACAGAAAACCGAAAGCAATATAAATAATAGATCACCGTTCTACTGTCGCTTATTAACTTTTCCTTTTCTTGTGTCCTGTTTATTGGTGGGCGTAGAGTTCATCATGATAAGAGTTGCTGTGCACGTTGACATTCGAACTAGCTTGATTGAGCCTGTGATGTTAGGGCCATCATGTACATATGGCTGTTCTTTCTTATCAATGACATCAGAATTATCACATATATTCATATCATCTTCATCATCAGCCTCTCCATCATTTGCATTATAGTTTGGATTGTCCAAATCGCCGTCCCAATAGAGCCAATTATCAGTATCAGAAATCGTTTCAGCAGAACTATCATCATCACTTTGGTTCGTATGGCGGTCAATTCCACATAGTAGCTGCATATTGAGAATATTGGTTTTGCCACCAGGGAGGTTGATCTGTGATAAGGATGCTAGAAGTCGGGATTTTTCAGTCATTTTGAAAGCTGCAACACTGTCATGTTTGAAGGCTCACAAGAATGATTCAACTATCTCTTCAGTGTCTGAAATATGATCCATGGCTGTCATTGGTTTGTTATGGGCGCATTATGCCTTCTGAGTTGCGTGTAGGTTTTCACTGCACTGCCACACATCCAAAAAGTCATGAACCTTGGCCATCCGGGGCAGCTCTCTGTCCTCAGCCTCTTTCTTGATATCAAAATCGTTATCAGATATTGATGAAACTATTTGTGCAGTATCACAGTCAAAAGACCATGATTATTTGTCGCAAACTGCCAAACAACTAGATTTTTTGAAAGTGTTTTGCCTGTAGTTTTCGACTGCCTCCACCAATCACATGTCGGCCAAGTGGAAAGCTGGCTTCTACTCCAACCCTGTGTAGCATGATTGAGAAGATGTCCCCCACTATATTTGCAAACAGGGTATACTGCATGTTCCATTTTGCAACCTGTGGCCACCAATCAGTTACATCGGGTATCCAGAATGCCCTGCTAATATCTGTTGGGTCGGAACAATAATCATTAAGATTGGGATTAATTTGTCCTCAATTTTTGGGTACCTTCAGTGGTGAATTCAAATAGAGAGTGGTTGCCGTCAACAAGCATGCTGCGCGATCGCTGTGCCCTGGAGTACATTCTACTGTGCTTGCAGGTTAAAATACTAATCATCACTGGACAAATCATTTGGATCATAAGTCAATTGACCTGGCCCAGACACTGTAATGCAGGAGAATGGGTGGTGATTTGGTATATTTTGAGGTTTTCCGGTAGTGGTAAATTGCTTTTTGATGCAGTATTGATTCTCCACATATTGTATGATTGCATCCTTGTACTGGGCAGTGAAGAAGCCCTTGTTCTCAGGATTAACATCCATAGCCTTGTCCAACTTCATAGATGATCGCAACTTCCGAAATGAATCAAGGATATGTGCTGCAATGGGGAGCACGCCCGTCTCTGGTGTAACTTCAGAGTAATATTTGGACAGCTTTTTGCGAGCAAACTTCAGAACAAAGTATAGATGTTTGTTCCACTGAGATTTCTTCTTGGCCAAAGTACGCATGACGCCATCCAGACGATCGAATATGTCATTATGTATTGTAATGACATGGTGAAAGGTGACTGTACGCCATTTCGACATCCAACGTGTCTAGTAACAAAATGGTCCCAGCACGTCCATTACATATTTATCAATAACCCATTCGTCATGTGTTATAGATAAAGACTGGTAATGAGCAGAGTTGGGGTTTTCAAGCCACCCGCGTGTAAACACTCGCAATCTGTATGCCCGCTCCAATAATTACAGAGTTGAATTCCGCCCAGTTTTTACATCCATAGTAGGTAGTACTGGAATTCTACGTTTTGATTTCTGGCAGTTGAGAAACTCATTGCGTCTTCTGGAAGTCAGAGTAATTATTATTGCAAGCATTCTCTGCGATATCAAGAGTCAGTCTTCAGAATAACAGTGTATATAATATTCAGTAACTATCTTTTCAATAATTATAGCTCATCCAGGCTTCATGGCTGCCACCTTTGAGATTCTTGTATTTCCTGCCGTCGGCAGCATTTGGCTTTTGGTTAATTCGGCACTCTCATTTTCTCCAAAATGCTAGTCACACTCTTTGGCTTCCCATGACTTTGATCGACTTTTGACCCCCAGAAGACTCATCAATGCTGCTCAACAAATCTGAATACATTGCACCATACATGATACATGGTTTCGTAAGCCCGACCAATCATTTCCCGATGTTGCAAGCGTTGATTGCAGCTGCCGTGTCATTCAATAGTTGGATGATGAGTTATCAGTGGTTATATCGAATAATCGACTGTCGGCAAGACTCAAATGTTGCTGTACCTCCTTCCAATGCTCGGCCAGTTGCACACCGGTGTATTGACCTTTAACCTATAGTTGTCTGTCAGAGATAGAACATATCAAACCAAGAGGCAACACACCTCATTCAATGCAAGCTGTACTTCACGAAAGCACCAGTTAAGATCAATATACTAACCAATGACTGCCACAATTTCCAATTTGTTGGTAAACATCCATCCATCTAACGCTATACTGATTTAATTCTTTGTTGGCAACTGCTTTTTGATAGCATCAATCGTGAGGGAGTATTCTCTTCGACCAATATTGCTAAGAGTACTGGCTGAGAGATGAATCAAAGCGTATTGTGAAGCATTGAACATCCGTCCTATCTTCAGGTGCATTACAGCGGTCCACGGAATGTAAGAAGAAACAAATCCTAGCATCAAATAGCAGTTCCAAGTTCCTTGGTTGAATGCGAGAGTTTTAAAGTCATTATGTGCCAGTTTGGGATGTTCAATCTGCTAAAATTGACAGTATGGTCTTGGATTTCAATCATCCTGTGTTTTATGGAAACTACATGCCACCATAACACCCTGACTGCTGTTATTCTTCAGTACAGCTGAAGCTTGCTCATTACCAGCCGTATGCGTTAATAAGGTAACGTCTGATTCAGTTACCTCATTAAGCTCTGCTTTCTGTGTCTTCGATTTGAGGTGTTTGGCAATAGTATATGTTCCATTCTCCAATGGATGTACCAGAACTGTGTGACAAAGGCAACTAATCACACCGGGGTAGTGGTTTTCAATTATTGCGCAATGTTTGTAGAATCGATGTGTGGCTGCATGCCGGGAGCCGCTCCATACAATCGTAGTTTTTGTTTCAACAGTCATGGAGGTCCACTATATATCAAACACCATTTACAATATTTCATCGGTCCAATCTGGTATACAGACATGTTCATCTTTAGACGTGTACATTACTTCAAGTGAGGATGTATCAATGAACTTTGCAGCAGTCCTTGAAAATGTGTTTCAAGAGAGAATAAAAGCAGAATGAGGAAGACTTTGAACTGCACTGCTGTCAAAAATATTAATATATATATGGATTTCTTGAGGTCTTATTTACCTGCTTCCACAGACTTTTCTTGAGAAGAAAGGATGGACAGTATGTCAGTAAAAATTGATTTGTTAATAAATGCAGTCAAAACTGCAATAAAACTAGTGCAGTCAAAACAATATAATACACTAGAGATATTGTGTGAACAAATATTGTTAACACTCCGTTGAAGTTTACTTTTACTCCTGCAACCGACATGTCTTATCGCAAGATTGCAATGTATGTGATTGTAAAGAGTGGCTTTCATGCATATTTAACAAAAATATATTTCGCGATACAGATAACTCGTGATTTGATTCCTTCAATGCAGACGTTACTGGAATAAATGGCATACCACTGATTTGTCGATAAAGGCAGTCAAAACAACAATGAAACTAGTGCAGTCAAAACGATCCCACGCACTAAAGATGTAGTTTGAATGTTGTTGTTGTTGTTTATTCATACTGTATTTACTCTAGCTAGAGTATCACAGGACCCTTATCACCCTGGCCTCCAGGCGAGCCGGTTAGATGGCGGAGCTCCCACCTACTACCCTTCATCCCCGCTGACAAAAGAAAAGAAATGTAAATGACTGACCACTTCTGACAAAACGCCCCATACCGAAAGAAAAGCAAAAGATAGACCCCACCGACCTCCCTGCCTCACGTAGGCAGGAACTTCCCAACGTCCGTGGCCGCCAGGAAGTCCATCACCGCCTTGTCAAATATCTCCATGGAAAACAGCTCAGATATCTGTACCTGCCGACATCTGCCCGCTTTCCACCCCGTTGCCTTCCCCACCTTCTTCCAGAGCTCCCGCTGCTGGTGTTTCCACCGGCTGCAGTGGCGGAGGAGATGCTCCCGAGTCTGGGCCACCGTCCCTCCGCACCACCAGCACTTGTCGTCCTCCCGGTATCCAAACTGTTTTAGGTAAGCTCCGGTAGGTGCATACCCGCATTCTTGTTGGTAGAATCGTGTTGCTAATGACTTTGCGCTTGCCATTGGGATTGGTCTCTTACTGCCTGCCTTGCCCTTCAGTCTGTAGCCGAAGTGCTTACTGCATTTGTCGGCCTCGCACTGTGCCTTGGCTGCTGATATCCCCTCGGAGATCCATCTAGCTTTATTTGAAGCCGAGGTGTATGGCCGCTCTATTGCTGTGATTCCATTGGCATCTCGGGCTAAGTTCGCCTGGCGGTCCTCTTCTTCGTTCCCGGCAATGCCGGAGTGCCCCGGGACCCAATGAATCTCCGTTGCGATTGCAACGGCGAGGAGGGCCCGCGCGCTTCGATTGATCCGTCTTGCTAATCGCTGTCCTGGGCCAGGCTCCAGATGTGCCGTTCGTCGAATGGCGGCTTGTGAGTCGCTGAAGATCGCTACCGTCTTCACTCCATGCCCTTGCATTGGTTCTCTCTTCTTGATCGTCTCACCGAGCGCGACTCCGATTGCCCACAATTCGGCATCAATGACCTTGATGCGTCCAGTGCCTAGATAACTGCGCCGGGTTCTCTATTCGGTTCCGTGTTTACACCCTGCAGCGGCTCCCACTCGGCCATCGTCAGAGTGCGATCCATCTGTCCACCACATCCAGACTCCCGCCCCAACTTTGGCTTCCTTCTCTCTTGCCCATCGCTGTGCGGCTCTCTTGGCTGTGGTGTCGTCATTCAGTATAATGGTCTGGACCACTGGATCTTCGCCCGGGGCCGGCCAGCTCATTCCTTCGGTTGTCCGGCCATGCTCGTGCTCTTTCTTGACAACTCTGCATATCGGTGCAACAGAAGAGTGGTCTTCGTGCAGCCCCTTTAGTTTGCTGCCGCATGCATTTGCCAGTTTTGCTGTGAATCGTTGTTGTCTGGAGTCTGGCTTCGGCTGCTCTGGCTTTCTTCATACATCGGTTGTGGTGCTCCTTGAACGTTAGGTGCGCGTCCATCCAGACACCCAGCCAGTGTGTCGCCTCATTATTGAATCGTATAATGCTGTCTCCGACTCTTATCTTTGGTGTCAGCTTCGCCCGAAGGTGCTTCTCGTGGCCTCGTCTACGCGTAAACATTGCCGCCTCCGTTTTTCCTGTATCAAACTGCAGCCCTCGTTGACTCACCCACTCGATGCTGTTTGCCGCGCATCTCTCATGTTTCGTGATGACCCGATTGACATCGCTTTCAGTCGCCACCCAGCCGAGGTCATCCACCAACGAGAGTCCTTCGGCTGAGACATACTCCTCGAACTTCTTAATCAATCCTGAGGTGTAAATTGCAACGAGGATCAGTGACACATGTGAGCCCTGCGGAACCCCTAATTCCACTGGGTGTCTCTTCATGGCATTACCTTCGATTATCATCTCTACCATCCATTCTGAGAGAAAGCTCTCCGTCCATCGTATGAGGTCTCCATCAATACGCTTGGCCTTCATTGTGTTCACCAGCCTCCCTTTTGCAACACTTGGGAAGGCTGCCTTGATATCCATGAGGAGCACAGCGGTTATGTCGCCGTTCGTCCATGCTGCATGCGCTCTGTCGACCATGATGGCTGCTGCGTCGATGGCAGATCGCCCTTTTTTGCTGCCGAACTGTCCATCGCTCAGTAGCCCCCTCCGCTCGGCCTGTTCTGACAGCAGTTCTGCAACTACCTTCCCAACGGCTTTTCCCATGCAGCTGAGCAGTGAGATCGTGCGGTACGTTTTTAGCTTGGTGTAGTCGTCCTTGCCGGGCTTGCGAATGACGACTCCACAGGCTCGCTTCCAGACTGCTGGGTGCCGTCCTGTGCGAATTGCCGCTTTCGCCAAACCTATGACTCTTTCTTAATCCCACTTCTACAGCAGGCGAACGGCTCCGAAGGACAGTTTGTCTGAGCCTGGCGCTATCTTTACTAATTGGGAGTATAGGGCCCGCTCGACTGCTTGCTCAGTAGCTCTCATGTGCGCGCTTCCGGCTGGAGGTAGCGTGTAATAATGGTCGTGATCATTTAGAGGGAAAGACTCCAGCCTCAGCATCTCCTCCTTTTCCATGGCGGTGTTAGCTTGCTTGCCTTCTCTGTTCGTCAGAGCATCCACTGTTGCGCCAGCTCGAGGGTCGACATATTTTGCTGCTCTCCAGATCTCAGCTCCTCGGAGGTTCTGCAAGTAGTCACTCCACATTTTGCTCTTGGATTTCCGAATGGACTTCTGCAGTTCTGCTTTCGCTTGGGCTGCCCCCTCCGAGTTTCGTCCGTTTCTTCACTTTTTTCACCCGAGCATCTTTCTCTTCGCCTTGATGTCGCAATTCCACCACCTCTTTGATTTTGCGCAGATTCTGTCTTTCTTTGCTGTGGCGTCCAGAACCTTGCTCAATGCCTCCTGACACCACGTGGCATCCTGCTCAACTTCGTCCTCCGTGCATCCGGCATCCAGGTGCGCTGTTTCCTTCGCTCACTCCATCCATAGCTTCTCGGCTGCCTCTTCATCCTCCCCCGTTATAGCAGCCAGATTCCACCCCACCACTCGCTCGTGCTCTGCCTGCTCTTGAATGTCCACGTCCACCTCCTACTGTATAGCCTCGTGGTCAGAACCAGTGGCGTGGATCTCGGCCAGTATTGCCCACTTCGTGATTGGTCGATTCGCCAAGGTTAAATCAATTATCGACTTGCCTTCAAGGTTTTCTCTTTTCCAATAGTGAGTGGCCCAGTCGTTGTTTCCAATTTCCAAACTGTTTTCGTCTATAATGTCCTCCCAGAAGACGGCGTTCCGCTGCTCAGTGCACCTTGGATCACATCGTCGGCTGTGGGGCGTTGAAGTTTCCAGCAAGGACGGTGCTGCCTTGCCGAATGACCCTCTGCCAATTCAGTCTCCGCGCTGGTCTCTCTCCCGACTGTGTGTCTATTTGATCGTAGACATTGACGATCCTTGTGACGTTCTCTCCTCTTCTTCGAACATCAGTGACAATGATATCGTCCTCAGCACCCCTGCTGAGGTCCGTTCGCTCATCCACTGTAAGGCCGCTCCCCTTGCTCACCGCCGTCCATACTCTTTTTCTTTTTCTTATTTCATATGCTGTGTGGTTAATTTCAAATCCTCTTCTTTCTCTTGGTGGCTCTTGCAAGCACACCACGTCCGCCCTTGGCTCTACCCCCGTCTCCAGCGCCGCTATTGTCCACTCCTACGACCTGGCGCAATTGTGTTGCACTGCTCTAATCATTGGTAACCGGAGCTCCCGTTTCATTTTCCGTGCCGGTCGCCATGGCAGTCTCGGCCATCGTGACGTCTCTTGGTTTCCCTGCTGCCTCTCCTTCCTGCCCATCCACCATCTCTTCGCTCCCCCCATCTTCTGCCCCCGCCTTGACCCTAATTCCAAGCGCCACTCTGTTCGTCCCCGTTGCCGCCTCTGTCGCTCCGCTCGCCATGGTTCGTCTAGTTGGCCCCATCCTCCTGCCCTCACGTGCTGCTTTGGCGGCCTCGGTCTGTCTTGCACACCTGCTGCTGAATGCAATGTGGTTTCCTTTGCAATTAGGGCACTTCTCTTGTGTGTGCCCACAGAGTGAGCCCTGCTTTGCATTGCACCCGACGACATTGCACATGTGGTCGCTGGTACAGTGTGGGCCTGAGCAGTCGCCACACGTGGGCTGGCTACTGCACCTGCTCTCAATGTGGCCCCATCCACAGCACAGCTCGCACCTTCTATCAGGGCCAGCGTTGGTGAATGGCTCGATGCGGTACCACACTCCCGCTGCCTTGATGCCTTCCTTCGTTAATTTCTGTGCCACTTTGCTCCCTTTCACAACAAACACCACCGACGATGATGAGATCTCCCCGTTCTGTCTTCTCTGCCTGATAGTGCGGGGGTTCCCCAGCCACCGTACTGGGGTGGGGATAGCTACTCCTTCGTTTTCGGCCTGGAATTCCTCGGACATTTTTTGTAACCCTTCGGTACCCTTGCCCATGTACCTTACGAGTGGTACTGCGTGAATCTTTAGTCTCTCCCAGCATTCGTTCTCCTCAACGTCGATGATTTCTTTGCCAACTTTCCGTGCCGCAGTGATGATGACATCGCGGTACCAGAGGGCCATCGCAGCCGTTGCATTATGGTGGGTGATTGCTGTGATGGCCCCTTTGGCATTTCTTTCCGCGTTTATAATCCGGATGTGAGCCGGTGCCTTCTGGTGGGAAAGCGCTCTATTGATTGCCGACGCGATTTCCTGGTCCATCTTATTGGGGACTGGTACGCTCTCGTCTCTCCTTAGGATGAGGCGTCTCTCTGCCATGCCCGTGTCAGTCGTCGGGGCTGGGGCTGGGGCTGGGCCGGCGGTTTCACCAGTGGCCACCATCTTTGGACTCTGGTTTCGCGGTGGAACTGTCTCCCACTGCCTAGCCGGTGCACGAGTTGGTGCCGGCTTTGGCTTAAGTTTGGGCTGTGGTCTGGACTTGGGTTGCTGCTGCTGCTGTCGGCGCACCTCCAGCCCTTCCTGCGTTATGTCTGCGTGTTGCGAGGCCTCTAGCCCACCGCTGCCAGTGTCCGTCCTGTCTGTCTCTTTCCCACTCGCCTTCTGGTCTGGTGCTGTTCCCACTAGGGCCTGCAATACCATCACTGTAATGCCCGCCTCCCACAACACGTTGTCCTGATGCCGTGTATCCCACTTTTCCTCCCTCTCCTGCATCCATGTTCTCACCCCTAGCCACTGTGCTTCTTCGCTCGTTGCATGAGCTTCCAACATATTCGCCAAGCGTCTGGCTAAGCTGTCAACAGTTCGGTGCAGTTGCGTCAGCTCGTGAGCCTGCTGCCGGATCGTTATCTCCATGCGACTCCTCCATTCTCCGGTGATCTTCGAAGCCTCTGGGTCCTCAATCCTCGGTCTCTTTCCGTTCTCGTTCTGCCCCGATGGCTCAATTGCGGTCGTGCTCGTAAGGCCGCCACGCATCGCGTTGCTGGCCATGCCATTCACCACTTCTTTTCCTCCTGCTCCCTCCATATTGATGTCCTCTCTCTCAATTGGGGTACCAATCGTCGCTCCGGTGGGGTTTTCTCCTCCCGCGGTTGCCATCGTTGTCGTTGGTCGTTAGGTGGTCACGTGGTGAACGCGTGTGCGCTTTGCAGTTGATGTGCCCAACCACCTCCGGCAGTCCAGAGGTGCTGGGAGTGTCGTCCCTTGGTCAATTCGATGCTAGAAATTGGTTGCCGGTATCCGCTTGTCGATTATTGCCCTGGTTATTGACTGAATTCGCTGTTTCTGTTTTCCCAAGCCTTGGGTGGGTTCCCTTGTTGTTTGAATGAAAACCATTAACGCTCCGTTGACACTCACTTTGACTGTTGCAGCCAACATGTTTCATCGTACAATTGCACTTTATTTTTTTGTAACAGCTGGCTGTCATGCATATTTGAGAGTAATATATCTTGCGGGACAAATAAATCGTGATCCAATTGTTTCAATTATGTGGCTACTGAGATGAATCGCTAACCACTGATTTGCCGATAAAAGCGGTCAAAACGACAATAAAACTAAACAATCGTATGCACTAGAGTTGTTGAGTCACCAAAAATGATTGACGCTCCATTGACACCCACCTTTAGTCCTGCAGTCTACGTTTCAGCCTACGTGTTTTATCGCACTATTGCACTATATTTCATTGTAAATGTTGCCTTTCATACATATGGATCAGGAATATATCTCGCAATACAAATAAATCGTGATTTCATTCTTTCATTTCAGTGGCTACTGGAATCTATTGTACACATATGATTTGTCGATGAAGTCAGTCAATACTCCGATAACACAAATACAATGTAATTGCTCACTCCTGTGCCCAATATCGTTTGAACTAAAATCGTTGATGATTCATTGTTGTTCACTTGTAGTCCTGCAGCCGACGTTGCAGCCTACGTGTCTTGTCAAATGATTAAAATAAATTTGATTGCAAATAATGGCTTTCCTGCGTATTGGACAAGAATACACCTCGCCATACGGAAAACTCGTGATTTGATTTTTTCATTTGGGACGATACTCAGATTAACAGCATACTACTGATCTCCGGATAAATGCATTCAATACTCTGACAACAATAATATACTGTGTCTGTTCACTCCTGTGCGCAACATTGTGTGACCAATAATCGTTGTCGCTCCATTGACGCTCACTTTCACTGCTGCAGCCTACGTATCTGGTCGCACCATTGCACTGTCTCTCATTGTAAAAGTTGGCTTTCCTGCTTATTTGGAAAGAATATACCTCGCGATACAGATGACTCGTGATTTAATTCTCTCAATTCTGACTTCATTTGGATCCATTGCATATCACTGATTGGTTGATAATGGCCGTCAACACTCTGATAACACTAATACACAGTATCTGTTTCCTCCTATGCCCAATATTGTGTGACCAAAAATTGTTGACACTCTGTTGACCCTAACTTTTACTCCTGCAACCAACATTTCTTGTTGCACCATTGCACTCTCTTTCATTGTACAATTTGACGTTCCTGCTTATTTGAGAGATATATACTTCACAATAGAGATAACTTGCGATTTATTTTTTTCAATTCAGATGTTACTCGGATACATTGCATACCACTGATTCATCTATCAATGCGGGAAACACTCAGATAACACTAATGCACTGTATCTGTTCACTCCCGCTGTTACTCCAGCAGCCTACGTGCGTTGTCACACCATTGCACCCTTTTGTATTGTAACAGTAGGATCTCCTGCTTATTTGGCAAGAATATACCTCATGATACAGATAACTCGTGATTTGATTCCTTCAATTCAGTCGATACTGAGATATATTACATACCACTGATTATTCGATACGGGCAGTCAATACTCAGATGACACTAATGCACTATATCTGTTCCCTCCAGTGCCCAATATTGTATGACCATCAATCATATACGCTCCATTGACGCTCCCTGCCACTCCTGCAGCTTATGTGTCATATCGCACAATTGCACTGTATTTGATTCAAACAGCTGATGTTTGTGTTTTTTTGACAAGATTGTATCTCACGATACAGATAAATCGTGATTTGATTTGAACAATTCAGTGGCTACTGTAATGGCGGTGGTCCAGTAATGGCAGCCCGCCGAGGGCCGGGTGATTGCCCAGCATATAGTCACTTCGCGGGAGTGCAATTGCACTCCAGTGATAATCAGACATATTACTCTACTCCATATATTCACATACTCTCGTCTGCAACTATATCCATTCTATTTGACATCTCTGGCCGTACGGAGCCCTACCAATACGTACTCGTCCTTACACTATTATCGCTCTCTACAACTCCAGATACGTTTCCCTCACCAAAATTCGTGATCTTACCCATTTTTGAGGATATGTCATAATATAACTCCCCTGATGCCCCCAAAGCAAACAAGATCTCAAGTTATGGTAACTTACGATAATCATACATATTACTTTACTCCATATAATCACATACTCTTGTCTGCAACTATATCCATTCTATTTGACATCTCTGGCCGTACTGAGCCCTACCAATACGTACTCATCCTTATACTATTAGCGCTCTCTACAACCCCAGATACGTTTCCCTCAGGTAAATTCGTGATCTTACCCCTTTTTGAGGATACATCATAACATAACTCCCCCGATGCCCCCAAAGCAAACAAGATCCCAACTTATGGTAACTGACGATGGCGCAAGCGATGACTCCCTGCATTCCGTAGCCTATGCGGCTGCATGTCAACAAACTCGTGAATTGCGCACTAGCCTCACTCCTACTATTCTATCTGGGGCCCGAATCCAGGACAATGAAGAAAGCGTCCTCGACAATCTTAGCGATCTCACATGCGAAGACGATGCCCAAGATGCCTGCCAATCCTGTATCCAATGCTAATCAGACACCATCAAGAACCTCCTCCAAGTGCAACAACAGCCGAAAGAGATGTTTGACGGTGTCATGAAGCCGAACGTCTTTCTGATGGAGTCCAATGCAAGGCAGTCGAGCGCACCAACTGAAGTTCCCTCAGTATCTTTGAAGAAATTCAAGATGTCCAACCCGATGCGATTCCGCGAAGGTGCTGTGGAATTAGAGATTACCTTGGGCTCCCTGCGCTCACACTTCCGAGTTCATCGCGAATACTTCCTGAAGGGAGACCTCGACTACATTCAGTACATGCTCGACAATCTCGGCAGCTGGTCGTATCACCCAGACCCGAATCCAAGAAAGACAAGTATGACCGACCCAATCTCATGGGACCAAGACCTACTTGTGAAAAAAGCGTGTGCCTATTGAACTTCCAACTCTTTGTCAAGGAAATGCGGAAGCAGTACGGCACCAAGGAGCAGCTGCGCGATTACGGCAGTCGAAAGTTCAAAGTGTTCTGGCCTGGACCTTTTGATGAAAATGTGACAGTTCGAGCTTATGTGAATTGACAACGGAAGATATGGCGGGTTTCAAATCTTCACAAAAACAGCACTTCACACCCCTTTACTACCACGTTTGGACCTGCTTGAAGCTGGAGCTGCACCCCAAAATTCAATACGCCACCCACGAGGGCGGCATGTTCGACACACTTGATGCACTCTTCGACCGTGGTGCAGACGTAGTAACCAAGCCAAATGGACCAGACCAACAGAAGCAACCGGAACCATCTCGTTGGCAGAAAGGCGACCGAAAACACAACTCCAAACCATCCATCTCCGAGCTGACACAAACCAACCTCGAAGGCTTAAGTTCAGGCTCAGGCTCAGGCTCTAGATCAAACAACAGACGCCGAACTTACATACCTCCAGCGCCATGAGTCTCGGTGGAAGTCTATGGGGAGCGGAAAATCGAAGGTAAATGCGTTCGCTGCGGCGGTGATCATTGTACCCAACAATGCACGAGATACACCTGTGCTACCTTTCCAGGCAAACATGACCCCAACTGCGGTTGGGAAAGCAACCGGCAAGTCAAACCCCAGGGGTCATTCAATACCCCGAAGTCAAATAACTAGCTTACGTCTCCCGACATTTGGCTCGGCTAAAGAGGTTGGACAAAACAGAGCTGGGATGGGAGACCCTAGGTGCACGGTCAATAATGGCAACTTTGGACGTGATTCAACACCACTGAATATCTTTACAGTCGAGGGTACTGCTGTAAAGCCTGCGGACCCACATGTCGAGCCAGTATCTCTGCGGCACATGACGTCCTGATTTGGCTCACATCATCCACGCAGTTCAAATTCAAGATCGACAATGCGAAATGCAACGCGTACAAGCACTCATTGAATGCCGCCCAACAACCGTATGTATGTCTCCAAGACTCCGGAAGAAACTCGGGCTGAGAGACAAAGCCGCGGGTATCACCACTCTGGGGCTTGATGGGCGTGTGATGCAGTCTGCAGGGGACAGCCGGAAAGTGAAGATGGTGGATCAATACCTAGAACATCTCCCACTGGTTGCCGAGTCGGATGTACTAGTCCTGCCAATGCGGGCCTACGATCATGTACTAGGGTTGCCATGGTTCAGCCCCCGAAACCCCGATATCGATCGGGCGCGTCGATGATCAATCCCTCTACGGACACCGAATGGGAGTGCTCCAGGAGAACAAGTGAACATGGATAAGACCCCACAGGCGCACGATGACCCCCGTGGGCAAGAAGCGGTTCCTCTAAATATTGAAATGCTTGGAGCTACTGCATTTGACAATCTCTTAGCGAGTGCCAAGGTTGCGGAAGTATTTGCTCTACGAATATGGGAATGCTCTGGGCTGCTGGAAGCGACTTTGGACGTCAGATCCTCAGACACACCAGGTGAGACCGGAGCGCAGGTTGAAGATGAACACCAGCAGAGGCAGTATTTGCGGCAGAAGAGTGTACCAACAATGGGGTCCTTGAATGACTGCTAACAGCTCGCCGAGTCACAAAGGGAGTTCTTGACGGCGGGGCTTGGCTCGCTTCTGGGTGAACCGTTTCTTTCTAGACTCCCAGGAATTTCTACCCTCGGCAGTATTGTTGTTCGAGCTCAGCTAATGCATCCAGATGGAGCATAAGTGGCGACTGTAGTCACCGACGATGGAGGGCGCATTCCCACCAAATATCATGATGTTGTTGAAGTCTTTAGTGAGGCCAAGGCAGAGACATTAGCACCGCACCGGCCAATTGACCACGGGATTGACTTGGAACCCGGCCACAAGTTGCTATATGGGGGGATTTACAACCTTTCTGTGGTTGAGCTGCGAACCTTGAAGGCTTACATTAGGAAGAACCTGGCAAATAGCTTCATGCAGCGATCATCATCGCCAAAACTTTTTGCACAGAAGACATACGGAGGCCTAAGGCTTTGTATCTATTACCGAGCCCTGAATTCGGTCAGTGTGAAAAACAGGTATCCACTCCCTCTAATTTCAGAGATGCTTGACTGCAAGCGCGGCGCCAGGGTTTTCACAAAGTTGGACTTTTGTGGGGCCTAAAATCTCTTCCGAATTTAAGAAGCCGACGAGTACAAGACCGCATTCTGAACCCGGTATGGTCAGTTAGAACACTGCATGATGCCATTTCGCCTCACAAAGGCACCCACTACGTTCCAAGCTTACATCAAAGATTGCCTGCGACCATACATTGACGACTTCGCCATCTGTTACCTTGACGACATCCTAATCTACGCGGAGAATGAGAAGGAGCATGATGAACACAGTCCAAAGGTGTTGCAACAACTACGGCAATTCGGCCTCTACTTCAAGGCGGAAAAGTGCCAACTTGGGGTCTCGGAGTACGGCTTCCTCGATTTCATGATCTCTCCAGATGGTGTCGGCAGGAAGACGGACGCAATCGCAATGATTGATGATTGGCCAACCGCGAAATCAGTTCGAGATGTGCAAGTTCTTTTCGTGTTCGCCAACTTCTATCAGAGGTTCATCAGGAAATATGCAAAGGTGACATTTCCACTCGCAGAGCTACTGAAGAACGGAGCCAGGGCAAAGACAGACCCACCGACACAGAACGACAGACGAAGTCGGACTCGACCTAATAAATAAGAGATACTCAACTCCAAATGGGAATGGACGCGAGAAGCCGAGTTGGCATTCCGGAAACTCAAGAGAGCCTTTTCCAACGCACCTTTCCTGCAGCATTTCGACCTGGCCAAGCAAATTGTTCGCCAGACTGTTGCGACTGGCTTTGCGATTGTCAGCATTGTCAATCGGTTCGATGGATTCAGAATCCTCCTCCCAGTCAACATCTACTCCCGAAAGTAATCTCCAGCCGAGCAGAACTAGGACACATACGATTGTGAACTCTTGCCCATGGTGGAGACAATGAAAAAGTTGCGACATTACCTCGATGGCACTACGCCCAAGGTCATACTGCGGTGCGACTACAAGAACCTCCTGTACTTCCAGACATCGAAAATGCTCTCCCAACGGCAATCCCTCTGGGCCGAACTCTCATTATTGTACGACTTTGGCATCAAGCACCTGGAAGGCACCAAGAACCCAGCCAACGGCCCGCCAAGAAGGCCCGACCATCAGATTGGCTATGAGAGACACATGACTCATCTCCTGGCTACCACCCCAGTCGAACCACATGATGACCTCGTGCATGCGATCAAGGCTGCCCTGACTACCGAACAGTTGGCCGTCAACGTCTTGGGAAAGCCAGTCAACAAGCCAATGGCTGACGGCAGAGATGATTAGAACCAATGCTGATGTTAGGGGTTTTCCCTTTTCATGCATATGAGGTACATCGGACTTAGTCTCCCAGGCTTGCCACCTGACGACTTGCATTGAGTGGATGAGGATACACCCCTAAGGAAGTCTACTGTTGAGTAAGCGGAAGGCCCAACCAAGCCGGGTGAAATTCACATAATATTCCAAGCTCCAATACCGCGTCTTAGCAAAGTGGACTAGCTAATCCACACGGTGACAATACGCACATTCAATGTGACAGTATTTAAAGGAATGTTTCTTCGCTGTTGGCCAAGACATGGGACACACCCAACCATACTGCCGAAACAAATATAACTGCCTTGCAGAGAAATCAGGGTCAGCTGTAAATTATGAATTGGACCAGTGATACTCAAATATCGCAATAATACGGGGATAACAATTATGATCGGAAACTAGAATATGTGCCCCGAGAATGTTTGGATGAACAATATTATCTTAGTATGAGGGACTTTACTATCTTCCGAGATCGGGAATCAACGGAGATAAGTTAACTGCGCCCCGGTAGTTGGATCTACCTAAATGATAAGTGTTCTGAACTAGACTGTCAAACCCCAGCTCTGTCGCATTTGCAAACACGATAACTGTGAGAGTGCGCCACCCTCCAGGGAATGCGGTAAGATGTGATAACACTAGGTACGTGGCACAGTATGGGTTGGCAGCTCATTAAATCTTTGGTCACTATTCCACTCATGCAGAAGAAAGATAAGTAATACCAAGTAATGGTTCCCTATGCATGTCAGCAACGTTGTAATGCAGGATAACAATTGGGATACCTGGTGGGAGCTTACGCCCCACACGTTGTCAAACGGAACTCTCCACCAACACACTACTGAGACCGGCTCTGTGGCATAGATCGGTATTTAGGTGAACACCCACTTCAGTGGACTGAGTGTCATTGAGATAGTACTATACACAAACATGATAGTGATAGAGAAGTACCGTCGCCCTTTACTGATAGGCCTCTGACGGGAAATGCTCAGCTATTACAGACCACCTTAAAACTTCTGTTTAAACACCATGATCAAGCTCTATCAGCAATCCACAGTCAGAACAACAACAGCGGAAAACCACCTGAAATATTATTAAGTTTTCACCTTAAGAATATCTATTATCTATGACCCAATTGTCCCGTGTAGACATCATCATCTACAACGCCCCCTACCTCCATTTGTACTGTCAAACCTACGCTCACCTTGATTTCCTGTGTGACATCCTGCGTTACAACAATGTTATAGATGCCTACTTCCACATCGGCGAAACGGGCGAGTATACCTCGATAGTACCCTTTGACGAGTCTTCCGAAGACTACCTCAAACACTCATACGACATTTAAAGGACGGCCGCACTCCTCCGTATGCCAGTATACCTACCCACCCCCCAATGACTACGACGATCTACCATTGAGATCCACTTCTTCCGCTTCGTCCTAGTCATCAAAGGCAGACGATATCAACACCGTGTGCGACCATATCAGTTGCATCTACACACACAGGAGCACCCACGTAACAGGAGAGTCGTCGCTGGAGCTCTGACATACAACCGGAGGATATAAATTCCTGCAGACCAGACGCTGCGCAGTAAAGTAATAGGTCTTTTTCATTACAATCCTGAATCCGGTCACTTTGGAGCCCTTAAAACCGCTGAACCAGTATCTAGAGATTTTTACTGCCCTACAATGGACACATAAGTCCGACGATATGTGAGCGGGTGCGATGTGTACCACCGAGCCAAGGCCCCCTACAATGCCCACCACAGAGTCAACATGCCGCTGGAACCACCATCTCGACCGTGGGAAGGAGTCACCATGTATTTCGTGACCGACTTGCTTGAGTCAACAGCATCTCAGTATACGGGCATCCATGTCAGTGTCGATTGGCTTACAAAAATAGCAATCTACCTCCCATGGCGGAAAGACCTAGATTTACCGGACCTGGCCAGGCTCTGCTTCGAACATGTTATTTGCCAACATGGCGTACCCAACAACATCATCAATGATTGTACCACTCAATTCACAAGTCGATTCTGGATGAGAGTCTGCTCTCACCTGAGCATAGACCACCGCCTTTTGACTGCCTTCTACCAACAGACTGATGGCTAGACGGAGCGCCAGAACCAGACAATGAAGCTGTACCTCCGAGCCTTTTGCAACAATGAGCAGGATAACTGGGTTGCACTCTTGCTTTTGGCCGAATTTGCATACAACAACTCTGTGCATGCTTCGACGAGGCTCACACCAGTTTGGGCCAATTACATCTACCATCCGGCGATGCACTTCACGGCACACAAGGCCACATCGCCAGCTCACTTGATGTCCGAGGTGCAAGCAGACACCATGGCTGCAGGACTGGAAGAAACTCATCAAATCCTCTGAGGGAATCTGCTAGATGCCCAAGCCTGCCAGACGAAGCATGCGGGAGGCAAGGAAATAACGTTCGAGGCTGCAGCTGAGGTCTGACTCTCGACTCGCAATATCACGACGACTAGACCCTCCAAAAAACTGGATCAGGACAGGGCTGGGCCATACACGGTGAATGAAGTCATCAATAAGAACGCTTACAAACTAGACTTGCCGAGTACGATGCGCATTCACAATGTCTTCCATGTCTGTTTGCTTGACAAATACTCGCCTCCTGCTATCGGCCAGCCGTCATCGGAACCACAGCCAATGAATGTTGATGTTTCCGACTAATGGGAGGTCAAACGATCACTTGAAACGAAGCGACACTACTGAAACCTCCACTACCTTGTCCAATGGGCCGGATACAACTATATTCGAACGAGGTGGGAATCTGCTGAAAATCTCGGGAATGCTCTCGAGCTAGTGGCCAAGTTCCATCAGGAGCACCCTTCGAAGCCACAATGCTTAGCTGTCTCACGGTAATGTCAAGGAATTCGATAATCAGGAGGTACGGAATGGACCAAATTGGATGGTTTCTTTATGTTTGTTTTCTTTTCTTTTCTTCTCTTATTGGATCTCGGCCCGGTGCAAATGGCGTTGGCATGGGTTCTTTACACCTACCACTGGAGGTGGAGTTTCCCTGTGCACCGGATCCACCGAAAGGTCACCATTGAGCGGTACCGATCGGTTGTGGGACTTATGAGGCTGAACAAGACCGTACGAGTCTGGACCTGCATATCTTTCCTTCTTTTCTCATGTACGAGGATTGCAGCCCTGGGTGTCTGCAGCTAGAACGGTGGATGATGTAATGGCAGTGGTCGAGTGATGGCAGCCTGCCGAGGGACATGTAATTGCCCAGCATATAGTCACATCGCGGGAGTGCAATTGTACTGGAGTGATAATCTTATATATTACTCTACTCAATATAATCATGTTCTTTCATCTGCAACCACCTCTATTCTATTTGACATCTCTGACCGTACGGAGCCCTACTAGCACGTACTTGTCCTTACAGCTACTCAGATGAATCGGTTATATCTGATATCTTCATAAAGATATTGATATCCGTTTATTTGCAGTTGTAATACCTTTTTAAATATGACTATATTCTGTGCATGATGGCACTAGAATTTGACATTTGATGGACAGATTGCCTCGTTGTTAAAATATATTCAATAGTACTATCTTGCTTTCGACCAGCTTTACGTGGCATAAAGATAACGATATAAGTGTGTATTATATATAGTCCACTTTTGTCATCCAGCTGGTTGTGCCAAATATTCATGGTTACCCATGAGGTCTTTGTGACATTGCCATCATGTGTAAAGGGCCTATGCGGCAGCTTCTGCAGTTGTAATTTAATTTAAATCGTTTGTAATAGCCGACTTTGAAAATCATTTATTTTGTGATCTGACCACAACTAGTGAGATTAATATAACACCGATGATGTAAAATTCAGGTGGCCTATTATGTATCAATTAAATTTTTACTCTCATGCTTAAAAAAATCATGCTTGATATAAGCAGGCTGATAGGCAGTGTATCTCGCATATCTGGCATGGTCAATGTTTATATGGTCATTTCCATCTCTGCACATGCACACACAATTTTTTCAGGAGTCACTACAATCATAGAAAACTCATAAATACAACAATAGCACAAAAGAACATTTACGCACAAGGAACTATTGAAAATTGCCACATAATTAACTATGACCATATGATAATCAATGCTTATGGGCCATCATGCTCCATAGCCATATATTCAGACATCTGTACAACAATTAGTAGGGGATGAGGCACGCAAGGAATGATTTTCTACAAATTCAACTGTTTCAACCGGCATAAATTCCTCAACAGGGCTTCCAACTCCTAGTAGCAACTGACTACTTCCAGAAGGAGAAAATGGTTGGGCCATAGACAATATGGCAGGAATGGAAATTGTATTTGGAGTGAACACCATCAGAATCTTGAATTTAGCGGTGCCATACTTTCTGTTGCACTCACAAAAGTAATCTTCGGCATCTGCCCATCCCGGAGTTGTCAATTCTTCGAGCATTATTCGATTCTTGTGAAAGATGTCCAGCCGTTTTTGCACTGATTTGTTCATTGTGCCAACCACCCAATCAGGTTCTTCATCATCACTGAGCTCTGCATACTCATTGTTTTCTCCATCTTCTTCTTCATCTTCATCATCTTCCTCATCTGAAGTTGCAACATCATCAAACTATCTTCAATTGCTTCAAACATTTCTTCAAATGTCATTTCAATTGAATCAGCGGCCGATGTTTTCAACATAGTTTCTTTCTCTCACTCTACCACTGCTTCTGCTTCCGCCACCCTCTTTCTTGCTGCTGCTGTTTCACTCTCCACACTTTCATCAATCCTTTTCTTCTTTGCTTTCTTCCTCATGAAGTTTTATTCGGTCTCAACTCCGCAGCACACCATCTTTTGGAACGGAGACTACACACTGCACCAAGTGCTTGGATCTTTTCGGACTCGACACCAGTCTTGCCTTGGTTCGCCTGATCACGTCCTGATGTGTCAGGTATTGTTGATTTTCCATATTTGTCAGACAGGAGTCTGGTAACAAATTTTCTGGTGTGTTGACCATATTTGTTGCTCTTTCATGTGGTTCATGTGAACATTGATTTTGGCGATGATGGCAGTTGGACGGTGGGGGAAAGGTGGGTCTTTATGGTTGTAGGTTGGATCTAGTTTCACTACTGAAATAATAATACTAGCAGGTGCTAAAGCTGGAATGACTTTGCACAATGTTCAACCCCAATGCAATATCCGTTCAACATGACTGCAGCAACTGTTTCACATGACATCACTTCAGTTTCAACACCTATCACACTGAACATACAACAATTCGCAACTGTAACAAAAATCTTATATTGCCAGCCGTTCATTATTCTTCATTATTTACCACATTTCACTGGGTATGTATACGGCCAACATCCTCACAAATCTGCCACCATCTATCGCAGGGTCCATCTTGATATCCTCTGATACTGGAATGTATATAATGACAACCTAAAATTTTGATTGAACTTGAATATTGAAGAATTTCCTATATATTCTTCAGGTTCTCCCTCTTCACACTCAAATTCTTCTCTCATCAATTACAATATCCTCAAGCAATGGCTGAACTACAACCAGCTGCTTGTAGAAGTTGATCCGAGAATGAATCCACATGCATGCCCACCTCTCCTTTAAATACCTCAACTACTCAAACTTTGGTTCAATGACATGCCCTAAATCCCCACCAAATAGCCTCCGACATTGCAACGAGAAATATGCATTAGCATGAAAAGTCCCAAATTGTATGCCCAACAGGCGCAAAGACAAACCTGGAAAACCATGCAATCGGATGGGAGAAATATATTCCATCAGAACGACAGTCAAATAATCAAACTCCATTAGCTGCAATTCGATCAGATTTACATGAGCAGTTCTACCAGAGGTGCAAACTCAACTCTGTGTAGTCGATCAAGGCATTCGTCCGAACAGACCATGAACTTGAACACCATGATGTGCTCAACTGTGCAGTGTTTGCAGACGAATATTCTGACAAACAACCTTGGGTATGGACAAAAGCTTCTTTAAATCGGATTGAGGAAGGCACGGAAGAATATATGATTGAAGTAAATACTATGGCTCACCACAGACTTTTCATTGCAGCAATTGAATATGTCTGCAACCATGGCCAAGAGAGGCGAGCGTGAACAGCTCGCGCAGGCGGACACGCGCATCGCGCAGAACATGGTTAATATGGCCAGAGGTGAAATATATTGCGTGCTGGAATCGAAGAAATAAAAAATTTGATTGAAAAAACTCGTGCAGAGATTCGAGAAGAAAAGATACGAGGTGTTGAGTTGCCAGGCCATAAGCGTGTGAAGCCGGTCATCGTAAAGTATCCGTCCATAATCCATGAGACTCACTGAAATGGCTGCCTTCACTGCCAAAGTTAGATTGCCCAAAATCCTTCTACCCACTGGAGGCGCCAAGGTACAAAAGATGGCACTACATCAGTACCAGCAGTATCGGCAGCAAAAGCAATATCAGCAGCCCCAGCAGTATCGGCAGCACCAGCGGTATCAATAGTATCCACAGCCAGAGCAGTAAGCGCAGCCCCAGCAGTTCCCACACATTGAGCAGTGCAATTTGGTGATCAAACAATGTTTAATCTTAGTCTTTTGAACCGAAATGTTCCAGATGATGATACAGATACGGATGATGATCCCAATTTTACAGCCTCTAGTGCTAATAACTCCATTGAGGAAATTAGTGGCATGTACCCCCACCTCCCAAACGGATAATTATTACTCACTGTTTCACAGCGATAGATAACCTTGATCAAGAAATTGGAATCCTTAGTGAATAGGGATGTGGGTTCATTGGGCATACCTAAAGCTTCAAATTGCAGCGACTTTTTTGGATGTTATGTGCTGTATTATTATGGAGACATATTATTTTGATATCCAATCTATGTGAACAGTTTCAGCTGTCAAAACTCGCAATAAAATAGTTATTTAAATGGAATGTAATATGTGACGTGTGCAACATTGAAATTAATGGAGTGTGTATCTGCAATGATTAAATAACAATGTATCAGTATCGCAGAACATATCATAATCAAATAATGACGGACACCATTCTCTACAATTGATTGTAATATTTGCGGGAGACCATACACATAGGCTATGGGACTGAACGTGAGCGTCAACTGAGCGTCAACAATTTTTCTTCCACATCACCTCGAGTGCGAGGGATGATTGGGGCGATGTTCATGATTTCTATGTTCTGACTGCCTTTATCGACTGAAAAGTTCTGAATAATGCACCCATGCTATCTCTGAAAATCAGTATCTGCAATTATTAAATCACAATTTATCAGTACCGCAGTGCATATAATAATCAAATAGGTACGAAGCCATATTCTACAGGTGATCATGCCATTTGCGCGCGACCGTATTCATAGGCTATCTGACGGAAAGTGAACGTCAACAGATCATGAACAATTTTTCGTCGCACATAGTGTTAGCAACAGTTCCAACCCAGAGGCTCCGGGTTGGGTTGGGGTCAGCACCCAACTGATCCCAAATAGACGGTTCGGGTTGCCTGTAGAACCGAACCAGAAAGAACAGTTCGGGTTAACTCAATATTTTGGAACGGCCCAAATTCTCGGATTATTAGACGGGTCCACACATGGGTGCATACTATTGCACATGCGACTTTTGACATTCTCAATTCAATCAACCAAGCCATTCATAGTAATCATTTGGGCAGTTATTAAACTTGTCTCAATCAAATTCAATATCACAACTACAAATTATTAAATATGTATCATAACCTGATAGGTTAACTTTGTAACAAGAAGAAAGATGGCCAAAAACGTATATACATTTGTACTGTGTTAAATTCCTGTATGTTGTGGTATTTGTCAATCACCACACATATATTAGTAACAATCATTTATATTATCTCATTATTGCCTGCCTTTCGCGCATTTCATTTATTTTTGCTCTAATCTTATCTTTAAAATCAACTTGAAATATGTTTGAATAATATCACAATGGGCCAAACATTTTACATTCCTTTAATATTCTATTTAAACTGGCTTTTCATCATATAGGATCGAAGACAAAACATTTCTCAATAGTGACCAAGACAATTACAAAATACACGATACTGATGTACAATTACAATAAACAGAAAACGAAAAGAAATATAATATACAGATCACTGCTCAACCATCGCTTATTAACTTTTCCTTTTTGTGTTTCCGGTGTATTGACGGGCATAGAGTTCATAATGATCAGAGTTGCTGTGCCTTTCAACTTATGAACTGGCTTGATAAAGCCTGTGATGTTAGGGGCAGCATGTACATATTATTTTTCTGGACACGTGATGCCTTCTGAGTTGCGCGTAGGTTTTCACTGCCCTGCCACATCTCCAAAATGTCATGAACCTTGGCCATCCGGTGCAGCTTTCTTTCCTCAGCCTCTTTCCTGATTTTGGAATCATTATCAGATATTGATGAATCTATTTGCATACTGTCACCGGCCAAAAGAGCATGATTATTTCTCGCAAACTGCTCAACAGCCACTTTGTCTCGAAGTATTTCACACGTAGTTTTAGACTGCCTCCACCCGATCATATCTCAGCCAATTGAAATGCTGGCTTCCACTCCGACCCAGTGTGGAATGATGGAGAAGATATCCCCCGCTATATTCGCTAGATCGGTATACTTCGTGTTCAATTTTTCTTGCTGTTGCCACCAATTGGTTATGTCAGGTTTCCAGAAAGCCCCGCTAATCTCTGTAGGGTCGGAATGATTATCATTAGGATTGGGATTAAATTGTCCCGAATTTTTGGGTACTTCAGGTGGTGAATTCATATAGAGAGTGGTAGCCGTCAATAAGCTTGCTGGGCGATCGCAGAGCCCTGGAGTACATTCCCCCATGTGTGCAGGTGTAAAATACTCATCATCACTGGACAAATCATGTGGATTATAAGTCAATTGACCTGGCCCAGACACAGTCATGGAGGAGAATGGGTCATGATTTGGCATATTTTGAGGTTTTCCGGTAGTTGTAAATTGCTTTTTGATACAGTATTCATGCTCCATATATTTTTTTAATGCATCCTTGTACTGCACAGTAAACGTGCCCTCGCCCTCAGGATTGAAATCCATAGCCTGGCCCCACACACTAATGATCATTACTTCCGAAATAGATCAAGGATATGTGCTGGAATGTGGAGCATGCCCGTCTCTGGTATAACTTTGGAGTGATATTTGGACAGCTTTTGGCATGCAAACTTCACAACAAAGTTTAGATCTCCTTTCCACTGAGTTTTCTTCTATTCCAAAGCATGCATGACACAATCTAGATGATTGAATATGTCATTATATATGGTGATGACATGGTGTAAGATGACTGTACGCCTTTTGGACATCCCAAGTGCCTGGTAACGATATGGTCTCAGCACCTCCATTACGTATTTGACAATAATCTATTTGTTATCTGTTGTAAATACAGGCCGGGAATCAGTATAGTTCGGGTTTTTATGCCACTTGTGTGTAAACTCACACAATCTGTAAGCCAGCTCCAGTACTTCCAGAGTTGAATTTCACTGAGTTTTACATCCATGGTAGGTAGTACTGCAATTCTAACGTTTGATTTCTGACAGTTGAGAAACTACTAGTGTCATCCTGGGGTCAGAGTAATCAATATCGCAAGCATGCTCTGCTATATCAAGAGTCAGTCTTCAGAATGAAAGTTTATATAACATGCAGTAACTATCTTTTCAATAATTTTAGCTAATCCGGGCTTCATGGCTGCCACCTTTGAGATTCTTGCATTTCCTGCCTTCTGCAGCTTTTGGCTTTTGGTTAAAGCAGCACTGTCATTTTCCCCAAATTGCTTATCACGCGCATTGTCTTCCCATGACTTTGTTCGATCTTGGACCCCCAGATTACTATTGAATGGTCCTAAACAATGCTGAATGACATGCACCATGCATGGTACATGGTTTCGTAATGCCGACCATTCAATTCCCAAGGTTTCGAGTATAGATAGTAGCACCGTGTCATTGAATAGTTGGATAAGATGTTGTCAGTGGTTATACGGAGCAATCGACTGTCGGAAAGACTGAAACGTTCAAGTACCTCCTTTCAATGTTTGTCTAGTCGTACAGCTGTGTGATTGCCTTTAACCTATAGGTGTCTGTCAGCAGTAGAACATAATAAACCAAGAGGCCACAAACCTCATCAAATGCAAGCTGTACTTCACGAAGGCACTAGTTAGGATTAATATCATGACCAATGAATGACACAATCGCCAATTTATCGGTAGACGTCTACCCATTTAACCCTACACTGACATAATATTTTGTTGGCATCTGGTTTTTGATTGCATCAATTGTGAGGGAGTATTCTCTTCGGCAAATAGTACTAAGAGTACTGGCTGAGGGATGTATCAAATGGTATCGCAAAGCATTGAACATACGTTGTGACTCAATGTTCATTATAGCATTCCACGGGATGTGAGCAGAAACAAATCCTTGTATCACATAGCGGTTCCAAGTTTCTTGGTTGAATGCAAGAGTTTTAAAGTCATTATCTGCAAGTTTTGTACGTTCAATCTGTGAAAATTGTCAGTATGGTCTAGGATTTTAATCAGTCTGTGTTTGATGGGAACTACTTGCTACCATAACATCCTGACTGCCATTCTTCTCTGGTACAGCTAAAGCTTGCTTATCACCAGCCAAACCCATCATTAAGGTAACGTCTGATTCAGTTAACTTATTCCGTTCTGCTTTGTGTGTCTTTGATTTCAGGTGTTTCACCATACTACTTGTTCCATTGTCCGATGGATGTACCAGAACTGTATGACAAACCATACAAATGACTCTAGGGCAGCTGTATTCAGTTTTTGTGCAAAGTTCGTAGAATCGCCATGCTGCTGCAGACCGGGAGCTGCTCCACATAATCATAGTTTGTGTTTCAACATTCATGGAGGTCCACCATTTATCAAACACCATTTGCAACATTTCATCGGTCAAATCTTGTATAACGACACGTTCATCCTTGGAGCAATACATTACTTCGAGGGAGGATGTATCAATGGACTTTGCACCCGCCATTCAAAAGCTATTTGAAGGAAATATAAAAGCAGAATGAGAAAGACTTCGAACTGCACTGCTGTCAAAAATATTGATATGTATATAGATTTATTGATGTCTTATATACCTGCTTCCACACACTGTTCTTGAGAAAACATGATGGAAAGTATGTCAGTAAAAATTGATTTGACGATAAAGGCAGTCAAAACTACAATAAAACTAGTGCAGTCAAAACAATCCAACGCACTAGAGATGTTGTGTTAACAATAATCGTCAATGCTCCGTTGACGCTCACATTTATTCCAGCAGCTGAGGTGTCTTATCGCACAATTGCACTGTATTTGATCGTAATGAGTGGCTTTCATGCATATTTGACAAGAATATATCTCGCAATACAGATAACTGGTGATTTAATTCCTTCAATTCAGACCTTACTGGGATAAGTTGCATACCACTGATGTGTCAACAAAGCAAATGGAAACTACAAAGAAACTAGCGCAGTCGAAACCATCCTACACACTAGAAATGTTGTGGGAACGAAAATTGTTGACACTCTGTTGACGTTCACTTTTACTCGTGCAGCCGACGTGTCTTATCGCCCAATTGCACTGACTTTGATTGTTAAGACTGGCTTTCATGCGTATTCAACATGAAATTACCTCGCGATACAGATAACTGGTTATTTGATTCCTTCAATTCAGACGTTACTGGGATAAATTGCATACCACAGATTTGTCGATGAAGGCAGTCAAAACTACAATCAAACTACCTCCGTCAAAACAATCTCACGCACTTGAGATGTTGTGTGCACAAAAATGGTTGACTGTCCATTGACACTCACTTTAACTCCTGTAGCCGAAGTCTCATGTCGCATGATTGCACTTTGTTTGATTATAAAAGCTGGTTGTCATACATATTTAACAAGAATATATCTCGCGATACATATGAATCGTGATTTTATTCTTTTCATTCAGTGGCTACTGGGATTATTGGTTCACAGCTGATTTGTTGATTCAGTCAGTCAATACTCTGACAACACTAATGCAATCTATCCGCTTCCGCCCATGCCCAATATTATGTGAACAAAAATTGTTGACGCCCTATTGACGCTCACTTTTACTTCTGTAGACAAAGTGTCATATCGCATGATTGCACTTTATTTGATTGGAAAAGCTGGCGGTCGTGCATATTTGACAAGAATGTATCTCGCGATACCGTTAAATCATGATTCAATTCTCTCAATTCAGGGCTACTGGGATGATTGGTTTACAGCTGATTTGTCGATAAAGTCAGACAATACTCTGATCACACTAATGCAATCTGTCTGCTCCCTCCCGTGCCCAATATTGTGTGAACAAACATTGTTGACACTCCATTGACGCTCACTTTTACTCCTGCAGCCGATGTATCATATCGCTTGATTGCACTTTATTTGATTGTAAATGCTGGCTGTCATGCATATTTGACAAGAATATATCTATTGATACCGATCAATTGTGATTTGATTCATGCAATTCAGTGGCTACTTGAATGAATCATTCACAGCTGATTTGTCAATAGAGTTAGTCAATACTTTAGTAACATTAATACAATGTATCTGCTTCTTCCCGTGTCCATTATTGTATGAACGAAAATCGTTGATGCTCCGTTGATGCTCACATTTACTCCTGCAGCTGATGTGTCATATCGTATGATCGCTCAATATTCGATTGTCAATGCTGGTTGTCAGGGAAATTTGACACGAATATATCTTGCGATACAGATAAATCGTGATCCAAATCTTTCCATTCAGTGCCGGCTGGGTTGAATCATTCACAGCTGATTCGTCAATAAAGTTAGTCAATACTTTGATAACACTAATGCAATGTACCTACTCCTCCCCATACCCGATATTGTGTGAATAAAAATTGTAGATACTCCGTTGACGTGCACTTTTACTCCAGCAGCTGACGTGTCATATCACATGATTTTACTTTATTTGAATGTAAATGCTGGATGTGATGCATATTTGACAAGTATATATCTCACGATAGAGATCAATCGTACTTTAATTATTTCAATTCAGATGTTACTTGGATTCATTGCATACCACTGATTTGTCAATAAAGGCGGTCAACACTCAGATGACATGAATGCACTGTATCTGTTCCCTCCCTTGCCCAATATTGTGTGACCAAAAATCGTTGATGCTCCGTTGACGCTCACTTTTACCCATGCAGCCTACATGTCTTGTCGCACAATTGCACTTTCTTTCATTGTAAATGTTGGCATTTCTGGATATTTGACAAGAATATACCTCAAGATACAGATAACTCATAATATAATTACTTCAATTCAGACGTTACTCTGATATATTTAATACCACTGCTTTGTCGATAAAGGCAGTCAATACTCGGATAACACTAATGCACTGTATCTGTTCCCTCCCATGCCCAATATTGTGTGTCCAAAAATCATTGACGCGGCATTGACACTCACTTTTACTCATGCAGCCTATGTGTCATATTGCACAATTGCACTTCATTTGATTTTAAAAGCTGACTTTTATGTTTATTTGACAAGATTGTATCTCACGATACAAATAAATCATAATTTCATTCTTCGAATTCAATGGCTACTCAGATGAATTGATTTCAACCAATATCATCATAAAGATATTGATATCCATTTATTATCAGTTGTAATACCTGTTTCAATATGACTATATTCTATACTTAATGGCACTAGAATTTGACATTTAATAGACAGTTTGCCCAGCTGTTGAAATATATTTAGTAGTATTATCTCGCTTTCGACTGGCTTTATGCGGGATAATGTTAATAACATCAGTGTGTATTTTATATTGACCACTTTCGTCTTCCAGCTGGTTGTGCCAAATATTCATAGTTACCCATGAGGTCTTGGTGAGATCGCGGTCATGTGTACAGGGCCTGAGTGGCAGCTTATGTAGTTGGAATTTCATTCAAATCGTTTATAATGGCTGACATTAAAATTGATTCACTATGTGATCAGACTGCAACCAGTGAAATAAATATAACAACATTGATGTACAATTCAGGTGGTATATTATGTATCAATTAAATTTTTTTCTCTCATGCTTAAAATAATTATTCTTAATATAAGCAGGCTGATCGGCGGTGTATCTCGCATATCTGGCGAGGTCAAATTTTATACGTTCCGTTCCATACCTGCACATGCAGACAATTTTTTCAGGTGTCACTGAAATCAAAGAAAATTAAGAAATACAAATATATAATTAAAAACATTTAGTCTCAAGAAACTGTCGAAAATTGCAATATAACAATTCATGACAATATAACAATCTATGTTTACAGGCCATCATGCTCCGTACCCATATATTCAGACATCTGTATAAAAATTAGTAGGGGATGAGGCAGGCAACGGATGATTTCGTACTGATTCAAATGTTTTGACTGGCGTAAATCCCTCCACAGGCTTTCCAACTCCTAGTAGCAAATTACTAGTTCCAGGAGTCGAGGGTGGTTGGGCCATAGACAATGTGTCAGGAATAGAAATTATATTTTGAGTGATCACCACTGGAACCTTCAATTCAGCAGTGCCATACTTTCTGTCGTGCTTGCGAAAGAAATCTTCTGCATTTGCCCATCCAGCAGGTGTCAATTCTTCGATCTTCATTCGATTTGTGCAAAAGGTGTCCAGCTGTTCTTGCTCTCATTTGTTGATTGTACTATCCACCCGGTCTGGTTCGTCCTCATCACTATTGTCTGCACACTCATTGTCTTCCCCATCTTCTTCCACATCTTTATCATCTTTTTTGTCTGAAGTTGCAACATTGTCAACACTATCTCCAATTGCTTCCACTATGTCCTTAAATGTCATTTTTGTTGTATTAGCCGCCGCTCTTTTCAACATAGTGTCTTTCTCTCTCTCTACCGCTGATTCTGCTTTCGCAACTCTCTTTGTTGCTGCTGCTGTTTCACTGTCCATAAATTCCGCAATCCACTTCTCCTTTGCTTCCTTGCTCACAAAGTTTGATTCAGGTCAGTGCTCCACTGAACGCCTATTTTTGGAAAAAAGACTACGCAAAGCGCCATGTGCTCGGACGCATTCTGCCTCGACACCAGTCTTGCCGTCGTTCGCATGATGTCGTCGTTTTGTGGCCTGCATTGGTGATTTGTCGTATTTGCCAGCCGGATGTCTCGTAAAATCCCTTTTTGGTGTGTAAACCATATATGTTGCTGTTTTGTGTGGTTCATGTGGACTTTGTTTTTGGAGATGATGGCAGTTGGACACTGGGGGAAAGGTGGGTCTTTATAGTTGTAGCTTGGATCAAGTTTAACTACTAAAATAATGATACTAGCAGGCGCTAATGCTGGAATGACTTTGCACAATGTTCAACCTCAATGCAACATCCGTTCAACATGACCGCAAAGCCTGTTTCACATGACATTGCTTCATTTTTAATAGCTATTATTCTGAACATACAACAATCGGCAACTGTGACACAAATTTCATATCGCCAGCCATTCATTTTTTGTTATTATTACCAACAATCACCAGGGTAGGTCAAATGCCAACATCCTTGCAAATCTGCCACCATTTCAGCAGGGTCCATTGTGAAATGGTATGATACTAGAATATATATAATAACGACCTTAAATTTTGATTCGACTTGAATATTGCAAAAATTCCCATATATTCTTCAGGTTCTCCCTCTTCAGACTCAAATTCTTCTCTCTTCATTTACAATATCCTCAAGCAATGGCTCAACCACAACAACCTGCTCCTAGCAGTATATCTGAGAATGAATCCACATGCACGCCCACCTCTACTTTAAATACTTCAAATATTCAAACCTTGCACCAACAACATGCAAAGAATCACCACCGGATAGCCGCCAATATTGCAATGAAAAATAGGCATACGGACGAAAAGTTGAAAATTGTACGTAAAACTGGCATCAAGAAAAACCGGCAAAACCATTCAATTGGATGTGGGTAATATAATCATTAACAACGGCAGTCAATTAATCAAATTCAATTTGCTGCAATTTGTTCAACATTACATGAGCAGTTCAACCACAGCCACAAAGGCAATCCTTTATGGTCTATTACGTCATTCGGCCGAAAAGTCCGTGAAATTGAACAACATCATGTTGTCAACTCCGGAGATTTTGCAGAAAAATTTTGTAGACAAATGACCTCAGGAGTGGACAAGAGCTTCTTTAAAAGCGTTTAAGGAAGCCACAGAGGAATATATGATTGAAGTAAATACTATTGCTCACCACTGAATTTTCATTGCAGTAACTGAAAAATGATAGGTTTTTAATATGGCTTCAACCATGCCCAGGCAAGGTGTGCGTGTACAGCTCGAGCAGGATGACATGCGCATCATGCTCAACATGGTTAATATGGCCAAACATGGCACATCGTGCTCTGGAATAGAAGAAACAAAGAATTTGATCAAAAAACCACGGAGAGAAATTCGAGAAGAAAAGATACGAGGTGTGCAGTTGCCAGGCCATAACAGTATGAAGGCGGTCATCAAAAAGCATCTGCCCATGATCTATGACAATCACTTGGATGGCTACCTTCACTGCCAAAATAAGATTGCTTAAAATCCTGCCACCTGCAGGAGACGCCAAGGTACAAAACCTGGCACCACGTCAGTACCAGCAGTATCGGCAGCACCAGCAGTATCGGCAGCACCAGCATAATCTGCAGTATCTGCAGCAAGAGGAGTAACCACAGCCCCAGCAGTTCCCTTACTTTGAGAAGCACACATCGGTTATCAAACAATATTTGATCTCAGTCTGTTGAACCGAAATGTTCCAGATGATGATACTGATACCGAAGACATCCCAGGTAACTGACTCTCATATTGATGACTCTATTGAGGAAATTTCTTGTATGCACGCCCGCCACCGAAACAGATAATGATTATTAACTATTTCACATGCATAGATAACTTTAATGAAAAAATTTGAAATTTTAGTGAATAGGGAAGTGGGTTATTGGGCATACTAAAGGCTTCAAATTGCAGCGACTTTTTTTGGATATTACCTGCTTGATTATTATGGAGACATTTAATTTTGATATCCAATCTATTTGAACAATTTTAGCTGCCAAAACTAGCAATATAATAATTGTTTAAATGGAATGTAATCTGTGAAGTGTGTAACATTGGAATTATTGGAGTGTCAATGAGCAATTATTGATTCACGATTTATCGGAATTGCAGGACATAATATAATCAAATAATGACGAACGCCATGCATTACAATTGTGTGTGATATTTGCGTGCGACCATACGTATAGGCTACAGGACTGAAAGTGAGTGTCAACAATTTTTTGTTGGACAACACCTCTAGCGCGAGGGATTATCTGTGCTACTTTCATATGTTCAATTTTCTGACTGCCTTTATTGACATGAAAGTTCTCAATGGTGCACCGATACTATCTCTGAAAATCAGTAGCTGCAATTATTAAATCACAATTTTTCGGTATCGCAGGATGCATCATAATCAAATAAGGACAAACGCCATTCATTATGGTTGAATCAAATATTGCCACTTGACCATACGCATAAGCTACGGGACTGAAAGTGAGCATCAGCGAAGCTTCAATGATATGTGGTCGCACCACACGTCTAGTGCGAGAGATCACATGTAATACATTCATATTTTGAATATCAGACCACCTTGATCGACTATACAATTCTCCATGATACACCGATGATCTCTCTAAAAGTGTGAATCCGTAATTATTAAATCCCAATTTATCGGTATCGCAGGATATATTTTAATCAAGTACTTACGAACGACATTCTCTACTGGCGATTAGGCTATTTGCGCGCGACCATATGAATTGGCTGTATGACTGAAAGTGAGTGTCAAGGGAGGGTCAACGATTTTTGGTCAAACAACACCTCCAGCGCGAGGGATTATATGTGCTAGGTTTATATTATCAATTGCCTGACTGCCTTGATTGAATAAAAAGTTCTCAATGATGCGCCAATGCTATCTCTGAAAGCATAAGCAATAACAAGATCTCCATAGTGATATTGATTTTATACAATTAAAAACTGGGTGGAAACTGTGAAATAGCATTTGACGCATACGTGATGTTTTCCATTCACGAAATTCAGAAAATCCCATTTTTGGAAACTGCAGATAAAGCCCGGCGGGTCTAAACAAACCCTGTGAAACTCACCGGTTGGCTGGTTCGGTTCCGGGTTTGGAATCGGAAATTTGATCCGGGTTGGATTTAGTACAGTTCTGGTTCGGAACCAGACTGAGAGCGATTAACTCAGACTCTTTGATAATACTAGTCGTACAACACCTGTAGTGTGAGGGATCATATGTACTATGTTCATATTTTCTATTGTCTGACTGCCTTTGTTGACTCAAAAGTTCTCAATGATGCTCCAATGCTATCTCTGAAAATAAGTATGTGCAATAATTTAATCACAATTGATCGGAATCGCAGCACATATGACAATACAATACATACAAATGCCATTTTCTAGAGATCATTATGCTCGTTGTGCGTGACCATATACATAGGCTACATGACTGAAAGTGAGCGTCAACAGAGTGTCAACAATTTTTGGTTGCACATCTATTCAAGTGTGAGGGATTATATGTGCTCCGTTCATATTTTCTAACTTCTGCCTGCTTTTGTCCATTAAAAAGTTCCCAACAATGCACAAAAGCTATCTCTGAAAGAATAAGTAATGAAACGATCACCATATTGCTATTGATTTTATACAATCAAACACAGCGCAGAAAGTGTGAAATGTCATTAGATGAATGTGCGATGCTTTCCATTCACGAAATTCAGAAGAACCGGTTTGTAGAACCTGCAGTTAAGACCTGCGGGTCTAACTAAAGACGGTAAAACCCATGGGTCAGCTGGTTCGTTTCCGGGTATGGACACGGACATGACTTCTGCGTCCCGTTTAGTACAGTTCCAGAACCACAACCACAGAACAGTTCTGGTTCAGAACTGGTCCAATGGCAGATACCCGGTTCCGTTGCTAACACTTGTTCTATCTGTTAAAATCCGCAGTATAGTCAGGAATTTCAATCAGCCTGTGTTTGATGGGAATTACTTGCCACCATAACCCCCTGACTGCCATTCTTCTGAAGTACAGCTAAAACTTGTTCATTTCCAGCTGTAGCCATAAATAAGATAACGTCTGATTCTGATAACTCATTCAGCTCTGCATTGTGTGTCTTTGATTGGAGGTGTTTCGCTATAGTTCTTGTTCCATGCTCCTAAAGATGTACCAGAACAGTAACAAACGATACAATGACGCCGGAGCAGTGGTGTTCAGTTTTTGAACAATTTATGTAGATAAGCCAAGCCGTGGCCTGCCAGGAGCCGCTCCACATCATTGGCGTTTTTGTTTAAATATTCATGGAGGTCCACAAAGTATCAAACACCATTTGCAATATTTCATAAGTCGAATCATGAATAAACACTCGGTCTTTCTGTGTGGAGTACATTACTTTGAGTGAGAATATATCAAAGCACTGTGCAGCAGCTATTGAAGAAATTTTCGAAAGGAATATAATAACAGAATAAGAAGGACTTTGAACTGTACTGCGGTGAAAAATATGGATTTGTGAAATGATTCCTGGATGTTGGATATACCTCCTCCCACAGATCATTTTTAGGAAGAAATAATGGTCAGTATATCAGTATTAATCATTTGTTGATGAAGGCAGTTAAAACTACTATAAAACTAGTGCAGCCGAAACAAACCCATGCACTAGAGATGTTGTGTGAACGAAAATTGTTGACTCTCAATTGACCCTCACTTTTACGTCTGCATCCTAAATGCCTTTTTGCACGATTGTATACTATTTGATTGTGCAATCCAGCTTTCATGCACATTTGACAAGAACACTCCTTGTAGTACAGATAAATCATGATTTGATCCCTTCAATTGACAGGCAACTAGAATGAATTGCTTACCACTTATTTGTCAATAAAGGCCGACAATACTGTGATGAATGCAATTCATTTCATCTGTTCGCTCCAGTGCCTAAATGTATGTAACAAAATATCATTGATGCTCTGTTGACGCTCACATTTACTTCTGCAGCCTATGTGTTTTGTCACACCATCGCACTCCAATCGATTTTGACAGCTGGCTTTCATGCTCATTTCACAAGAATATACTTCACGATATATATGATTTATTATTTGATCCCTTCAATTCAGACGTTGGTCGGATAAATTGCATGTTAGTAAATATCGATTGTTCACTAAAGTCAGTCAAATCTACTATCAAACCAGTGCAGCCGAAAGAACCCAACCCAATAGAGATGTTGTGTGAACAAAAAATGTTGACGTGTCATTGACACTTACATTGCCTCCTGCAGCATATATATCTTGTCGCACAATTGCACTGTATTTGATTGAGAAATCTGGTTTTGGAGAGTATTTGACAAGAATATACCTCACAATACAGATAAATAGTGATTTAATTCGTTCAATTCAGTGGCTACTGGAATGAATCCCCCAGAACAGGGTTGTCAATTAAAACCAACAATACTTCAATAACGCTAATGCAATGCATCTGTTCCCATCCATGCTGACCATTGTGTGACCAAATTCGTTGACGCTGCGTTGATGCTCATATTCAGTCCTCCAATCTATGTATCATATTGTGCAAAAACCAATCCTATGATTGTAATGGCGGGCTTTCACACAGATTCACTAAGAACATGCCATGCGATACGGATGAATCATGATATAATGTGTCCAAGCATGGTTACAAAGGTCGGTCGAATGCATTGGTAAAAATGGATTTGCTGCTAACAGCAGTCAAAAACTGTAATTGAACTGATTGAGCTGGAAATCTCACCTTCTAGAGATGTAGTGTGACCAAAAATCGTTGATGCTCCGGTGACGCTCACTTTGACTCCTGCCGTCTACGTGTCATATCACACGATTTCACTTCATGTGGGTGTCAAGGCTGACTTTCACGCTGAATTTACAAAAATATACTTCGCGATAGATGTAACTGGTGATTTATTTTCTTCAATTCCGATGTAACTCGGATGAATTGCATACAACTGATTCATCGATAAAAACAGTCAATTGTCCGATACCACTATTGCAATGAATCAGACCCCTGCCATGCCCAATATTGTGTGACTGTAAATTGTTGATGCTGTGTTGACACTCACTGTGACTTGTGCAGTTTACTTGCCATATTGTGCAAAAACAATAGATATGATTGTAATGGCGGGCTTTCATACATATTCAATAAGAGCATGCCATGTGATGCTGATTACTTGTGATTCAATGTCACCATGCTCAGTTACAAAGGTTGCTGGAGTACATCAGTTACACTGGATTTGTCGGTAAAGGTAGTCAAATGTGTAATTATGCCAATGCAGCTTACAGAATCTCACTTGCTAGAGATGTTGTGGGATTGAAAATCTTTGACGTTCCATTGATGTACACAGTTACTTCCGCAGCCCTGGTATTATATCGTAGGATTGCACTGTATGTTATTTTGAAGGCTGGCTTTGATAGTTATTTTATTAGAATATACCTTGTGATACAGATAACTTGTTATTTAATTCCTTCAATTCAGATGTCATTTGGATGAATTGCATACCACTGATTTTTCGATCAAGGTGGTCAATACACCGATAACACTAATGCAACATATCTGTTCTCTCCCATGCCCAATGTTGTATAACCAAAAATCGTTGACGCTCCATTGATGCTCACTTTTAATCCTGCATTTAACATGTCATATTGGGCAAAAACATAAGATATGATTGCAATGGTATGGTTCCATACATATTGAATAGGAACATACCATGCGATACGGATTAATTGTGATTTAATATGTCCATGCGCAGTTACAAAGGTTGCTTGAGTGCATCAGTAACAAATGATTTCTCGAAAAAGGCAGTCAAATTTGTAGTTAAGCCATTTAAACTTATAAAATCTCATACACTACAAATGGTTTGCGACCAAAAATTGTTCATGCTCTGTCGATACTAACACTCACACCTGCAGTTTATGTGTCATATTGCAAGCTTGCACGTTATGAAATTGTGAAGGCTGCCTGTTATGCTCATTTGATGAGCATATGCATAGCAATACAGATAACTTGTAATTTAATTCCTTTGCTTCACACGTTATTCAGATATATTGCATATCACTCATTTGTTGATGAAGGCAGTCAAAACTCTGATAACACTAATTGAATGTATTTGTTACCTCCCATGCCCAATAGTGTGTGACCAAAAATCATTGACGCTCCGTTGAAGCTCACATTTACTCCTGTAGCCTAGGTGTCATATCGTACCATTGCATTTTAATTGGATGTAAAGGCTGGCTTTGATGGTTATTCAACAAGATTATATCTTGCGATACAGATAAATTGGGATGTAATTCCTTCAATAATGTCGGATGCAGGATTCAGAGATACCTCGAATGAATTGGTTGCAACTGATATCTTAATGAACATATTGATCATCATTCATTAGCCGTTATGATACCTGTTTCAAGATGATTATATTCTATGCATAATGGTACTAGAATATGATATTTGATGGACAGTTTGCCTAACTGCTGAAATATATTTGATAGTACTATCTCACTTTCGACCGGCTTGAATGGCATAATGATCATGAAATGACAGTGTATTAAATGTAGTCCACTCTCGTCATCCAGCTGGTTGTTTAAAATAATCATTGTTTCCCATAATGCCTTAGTGAAATCGCCATCGTGTGTACTGGGTCCGAGCGGCCGCTCAGGCTGTTGGAGTTTGATTTATATTATGTATAACGGCTGCCTTATAAATTGGTAGACGTTGTAATCAGACCGCAACTAGTGAGACAAATATGACATCAATCATGTGAAATTCAGATGGCATAATATGTATCAATTAAGTTTTTACTCTCATACTTGAAATAATTATTCTCAACATGAGCAAGCTGATAGGCAGTATATCTTGCACATCTGGCCTATTTAAAGTTCATACATTCGGTACTATCCTTGCACATGCACAGATGATGTTTTCACGTGTTAACCAAATCATTGAAAACTAACAAATACAAATATAGGACTAAAACCATTGACAGTTAAGAAACTTTCGCAAATAGCATTGTTACAATTCATAACTATATGATGATCAATGCTTCTGGGCCATCATGTTCGGTACCCATATCTTGAGACATCTGTATTACGATTAGTGGGGGACAAGGCATGCAAGGGAAAATTTGGTACTGATTCAACTGTTTTGACTGGTATATATTATTCTACAGGTATTCCAATTCCTAGTAGAAAATGATCAGTTCCCAGAGAAGAGGGTAGTTGAGCCATAGATGATGTAGCAGGATTGGAAATTGGAAATTGAATGAAAATCACCGGAATATTCAATTCAGAATTGCCGTACGTTCTGTCGCACTCGCAACAGTAATCTTCTGCATTTGCCTATCCCGGAGTTGACAATCCCTCAAGCCTCATTCCATTTGTGCCAAAGGTGTCCAGCCATTTTTGCACCCATTTGTGGTTTGTGCCAACCACCCAGTCAAGTTCATTGACATCACTTAGCTCTGCATACTCATAGTTTTCACCATTGACTTCCTTATCTTCAGTATCTTCCTTGTCTGAATTTGCCACATTGTCAGGGCTATATCCAATTGCTTACAACATGTCTTCAAATGTCATTTCAGTTGTATCAGCTGATGCTCTTTTTGATATAGTTTATTTTTTCTCTCTACCACAGCTTCTGCTTCTGCAACCCTATTTGTTGCTGCTGCTGTTTCACTCTTCACAAATTCCTGAATCCAGTTCTTCTGTGCTTCATTGCTTACAAAGATTGATTCAAGTGTGTACTCCACGGCACGCCATTTCTTTGAAATGGAGACAACACCAAGCACCAAGTGCTCAGAGTCATTCTGCCACAACATGAGTCTTGCCTTGTAGTACTTGATGACGTCTTGCTATGGTGCGTATTGTCAATTGGTCGTATTTTTCAGCTGGAAGTCATGAAACTTGTTTTTTGGTGTATAGACCACATTTGTAGCAGGTTTTTGTGTGTCGTGTGGACTTTGTTTTTGGAGATGATGGCAGTTGGACAATGGGGGAAAGATGGGTCTTTATGGTTGTAGGTTCCATTTAGTTTGACAACCAAAATAATAATACTAGCAGGCACGACAGATGGAATGACTTTGCACTATGTTCAACCTCGAGGCAACATCTGTTCCACATGAACGGTGACACTGTTTCATATGACATCACCTGAGTTTCAACGCCTATTAAACTGAAAGTACAACAATCGGCGGCATTGGCAAACATGGTATATTACCAGCCGTTGATTTTCATTTATTATGTCCATCAATTAACTGGGTATGTATATAGCCAACATCCTTGCAAATCTGCTGCCATCTACAGCAGGCTCCATCGTGAAATTCTATGATACTAGAATGTATATAATAACTGCTTAAAATTTTGATTTGACTTGAATTCTGCAGAATTTCTTATATATTCTCCAGGTTCTCCCATTTCCTCACACTCAAATTCTACTCTCGTCACATTCAATATCTTCAAGTAATGGCTGAACCACAACAACCTGCATCCAGCAGTAGATGTGGGAATGGATCTACTATGATATCCGCCTCTACAAAAGATACTACAATCAATCAAATGTTGCTTGATCGAAGCGCACAGAATCCGGACGGAATAGCCACTGATATTTCAACGAGAAAAATACATAAGGACGAAATGTTGAATATTGTATGCAAAACTTGTCCCAAGAACACCTTGAAAAATCATGCAATCACATGTGAGTTATATAATCTATAACAATGACAGTTAATCAATCAAATTCAATTAGCTGCAATTCCTTCAGTAAAACGTGAACTGTTCAACCAGAGCCGGAATGTTAACCCTTTGTGGTCTACCAGAACATTTGTTTCAACAGCCCGTGAAATTGAACCCCATGATATTGTCAACTCCGGAGTTTTTGCTGACCAATTTTCTGACAAACGATCTGTGGAATGAACAAGAGCTTTTTCAAGAGCATCAGAGGAAGCCACAGAAGAGTATATGTTTGAAGTAAGTGGTAGTGCTTACCATTAAATTTTCACTGCAGCAACTGAATGCTAATAGGTTTTTAACCTGTCTGCAACCATGGCCAGACACAGTGGGCATGTACAGGTTGAGCAGGCAGATATGCTCATCGCGCTTGACATGGTCAGTATGGCCAAGCATGGCATATCGTGTGCTGGAATCAAGGACCCAAAGAATTTGATTCAAAAGCCTCTGCAAGAGATTTGAGAAGGAAAGAGGCAGGGTGTTGAGTTGCCAGACCATAAGAGTATAAAGGCTGTCATTGAAAAGCATCCATCAATAATCTATGATAATCGCTTGGCTGGCTGCCTTCTTTGCCATTTTATGGTTGCTCAAAATCTTCACACTGGCAGCAGGCGCAAAGATACAAAACATTCCACTACTATAGTACGTGCTGCAGCCCAATGGAGTCCTAACAGATTGGCCAATCGTAGCATTTTGAACAAATTCACGCCATTCAAAGATTCAGAAGACGAAGCCGAAGATGATAAGGTATACATTTTTCATGACTATAGTACCGATGGCACCTATGAATCACGTATACAATCCTACCTTTCACATAAAAATAACTACTAACGATATTTCAGAGAATGGGAGTGTTCTTGAAGCAATTGAAAATCTTAGTGAATAGATGAGTGCATTTATTGAACATACTTGAAGCTGCACTTTGCACCAACTTGTTTGGATATTATGTGCATTATAATTGTGGAGACATTGAATTTTAATATCCAATCTATTTAAACAGTTTCAGCTGTCAAAACTCACAATATAATAGTAAATGTTTTGCAATTTAATTTGTGAAGTATAAAACTTTGGAATTATTGGAGTTCTGTCCATATTTATCGAAAATTTCATTTTAACAAACCAAGCGGATAATACAAGGCATCTCTTTCTCATAAGAATGAAATCCATCTGTTTCAATGAACAACCGATTTGTGGATGCGCATACAATTAAGGCTACAGGACTGAAATTGAGTATCAACTGAGCGTCACCATATTTGGGTTACACAACACCTGCAGCACAAGGGATGCTATGTGCTTCGTCCATATGATCAAAGTACTGACTTCTTGTATCGATTAAATTGTGTTTAACAATGTACTGATTCTATCTCATAGAGTATGGGAAATCATTACATCACACAGTATCCATAGCACAGGATGTATCCTATTCCATTCAGGACAAATGCCATAATTTACAATTGATTATACTATTGGCGTGAGACCATACACCGAGGCTGAAGGACTGAAAGTGAGGGTCAATGGAGTGTTAACTATTTTTGGTTACAACACATCTCAAGCACGAGGGATCATATGTTTTCAGTCCATATTATCGAAATTCTGACTGCTTTCATCGACTCAATAGGTTTTAAAAATGCACAGATGCTATCTCCGAGAGTATCGGAAATTATTGAATCCCAATTCATCTATATCGCCCGAGGTATCTTATTCAAATCATGACAAACCACATATTTTACAATTGATTACACTAGTGGTACGCAACTATACATCTAGGCTAAAGAACCGAAGATGAGCATCAACAGAGCGTCAACAATTTTTGATTTCTCTACATCTCTGGCACATCTGCTTAGATATGTTTTGTTCATATTTTCGAAGATCTGACTGCGTATATCAACGAAATACTTTTCACCAATGTACTGATGCGATCCCAGAAAGGCAGCATTGGCAATAATTTAATCAAGATTAATCTGTATCCCAGGATAGATTCTAGTCGAACAAGCACCAATGCCATTTGCGTCAATCGAGTATCCCTTACGCACAATTGTACACCTAGGTTACAAGACTGAAGGTGAGCATCAACAGAGTGTCAACAGAGTGTCAATCAAGCATCCACACATATCTGAGGAATAGTGCAGAGCTAAGGTTAGATTTCCCTAATATGTTCTTTGAACTGATTTTGATGGTTTTCAAAAGACAAATGCATAGTTAATCACAGTTGAATATCATCTGTAAATGATATGGACTACGTACAGGGTTAATATATAATCAAAAGATTTCAATAAGGGATTTCATTTGATACAATGAAAAATTGGGCAGAACGTGTGAAATGCCATTCAACCATTAAATTTGGCTTGTTATTGATGCATGTGCGATGCTTTTCAGTCACATAATCCTGCAAAACCAGTTTTTTGAACACCGAGGTAGGACCTGGCGGGTCTAACTACAACCGATACAACCTGTGGGTTGGCTGGTTTGATTTCAGGCTTGTAACTGAATAATACCTCCGGTTTGGGTTTAGTACAGTTTTGGTTTGGAAGCGGACCGAGGTCGGGAAACCCGGAACCGTTGCTTGCACTATTCGCGCCTGGCTTTGTGTGTGCATGTGGTTGATGGGTGGAAAAAATAGGGTAATATCATTAAATCACTTCAATAACATATATCAGATGATTCAAGAGAAATAATTGTTTAAGAATGAATATGTGCTAGTAGGGCTCGATATTACCAGAGATGTGAATTGGAAGATATATGGCTGATGATGATGATATGTTATTATATGTAGTAGAGTGATATGAAATATAATCGGTGGAGTGCAATTGCACTCTTGCAATGTGACAATATACCGGCCAGTGACCCTGCCCTTGGCAAACTACCATCACTCGACCACCATGATCACAGTCAAAGATTCCAGAATCTGTAAACAATACTACATCAGCCCCAGAGGGTGTTCCAGCTGGAACGATTGCCAATTTCAATGGGCCCCAACCCATGGATTGCTCAGCTGTCAACCAAAAGAAAATCACCCAGGAGCAATATTCACCTCAAATGGAAGAAGGACAAGGTATGTAGTGCAGTAATTCAATGTATTTTGCCACAACCTGTGCAGGTAAATTGAAACCTGCATTGAGACAGATGGAAATCAAACTATTCAGAGAGAATGATGATCATAAGAGAGAAGAGAAAACAGAGGCGCAGTCCGAAAAATTTTATGCCTGGGCAATTTAGATGACCATTGGACTGGACACAAATCATCCTTGTTTGGGATGTTATGTCTAGTTTTGGAATTTTGCAGTTGTCGATAAATAGTGTGTAAATAAATGAATTTTCAATTGAAAGCAAAGATCTTGTTGAAAAATGATCAATTACTATTGGAGACAAATGAGTTAACACCCATACATTGATCGACTGTGCAGCTACAAAAATAGTCTATGTCGTCATTGATTATCATTACATTCATCAGATGGGTGAAAAAAAGCCATGGGAATCCTGAGCAGTAGATGTTTTCAATGCATGGTACATCCGATCAGAAACAATGAAAATAAGTGACCAATTCAATCTAGACATATTCGGACATCGGAAACAACTACCAGCATGAATAACAACATTAGGATACTGGGCCACAGTATCACGACTTCCATGGCTACAACTTCATTACTGTATGCTCAAATTTCAAAGCAGGTGAACTGGATTTGGGAGCAGCTACTGCCAATGACATCGTGAGTATCCTTCAATCTGATTGATATGGAGAAACCATATAGAAACAAAGAAGAATCCAGAAATGGCAAAACTGGACAGCAGTACCCAAGTAGCAGCACTGTACATGTGCAAAAACAAAATGTAAAAACTCAACGCATTGGGAATAACCTAGTATGAGACTAACAAGGCCCTCAAGGTTAAAGACCTACAAGAATAACCCCTGGAATAACTGATATCAAAGGAACAGCATGAGTTATATCATCTATTTGATAAAGTGATCACTGAATGACTTCCACCCCATAGACCATATAACCACATGATCAAACTCCAAACGGGATTCACAATACCATTTGGACCAATGTACACCCTGTCAAGAGAGGAACTACAAGTTTGGAAGGAATGAATGGAAAAATACAACAGAAAATGATTCATCAGATCATCATCATCACCCTGTGGGAATCCAGAAGTGATAGCAACTGTTCTGAGTTACCAGGCTGTGATCCACGTTGCACCCAAATCCGACACCCCAGGCCAGGTCAGCAACAGTCAACAAATGTGATCGGGTAAGAAACTATGCGTTGTAACCCGCACCGGACGTTAAATGGCCGGTTCTCGGCCAGGTTTGAACCAGACTGCAGTTCCCTTTCATGATTCCTACAACTTTGACTGCAATTCACTATTTGAGATGTTGTTGTATCACAACATTGTGTACATGCAAAAGACACAATTTCATGAGCTCTTTCATGTCCAGGTGACTGGTTTGCTATCGGCCCCTTATTGGTTGAATTGGTGTAAAATGACTCCCGAATTCATGTGTAATTAACATATCTTCGAATGTGACCCAATGAATATTAATGAGGTTTCAAATTGGGAATCTGGAGGTGAAAGAACTTTCAATTCAGTAGATTCAACATATGGATGATGTTGGGATATCATCAGTACTCGGATAATTGATTGGCGCCGAGGTTAGGAGGTTGAAATAGTGAGTTTTTGGTGGTTGAACAGGCCCACTTGTATTTGTCCGGGTTTTTGGTATGGTAAAACCCAGTGCAATGGTTTGGTTTCAGTTCAAACCCAAACCCAAACTGTACTAGTGTGTTGGGACTGTTGCTAACATAAGGCCCCAAGAGTGTTTTGACTGAAACTGAACACAGGCCTCAAACTATGTACAGACCATTGATGCCTAAACAAAGCAACAATCAAGAACTGCTATCTATTACCATTGATCCCAGAATCACAGCTTCAACTCTTGAAAGCCACTCTAGATGGCAACATGGATGTTAGGGATGTTTACAATATGATCAGGATGTCAGAAGAAGACAAATGGAAAACTGCCTTGAAAACCGCTTATGGAGTGTTTGAGTTTCTAGTAATGCCATTCGGATTGATGTATGCACCATCATCATTCCCGCAATTTATCAACATTACTCTACAACAATATTTGGACATATTCTTTCTAGCGTCTGTGGACAAAATTGTTATCAACACTGATAATATGAATGGACACACAGACCCTATTGGAACAGCAATGAGAACACTGAAAGAAGTAGGGCTATATCAAAGAGCAGGAAAATACAAGTTCCACCTGGAAGACATGAAATACATAAGTTTAACAGATGGGGTTAATGAGATACACATGGACTCCATGAAAGTACATGCAGTATGAAAATGGGAAGCACCAATCGAACTCAGCAATATGCAAACACTCAGAGAATTCGCAAACTTCTATCAAAGGTTCATCACGATCCATAGGACAGTGATGCTACGCACAACCCAGTTCACCAAAAAACTGGTTATGTTTTCCTCAGGAGTTGATCAAACATGGCATATCCAGAGTTCAAAATGGCATGCCTGACCACACCAGTATTGGCCCACTGTGAACATGAGGAGAAATTTGTCCACGAAACAGATGCTTCCGGTGATATAACAGCAAGAGTACTGTCACAATATGACGACAAAGGTATTTTTCATCCCGTGGCCTTCTTCTTGAAGAAATCCACACCAGCCCTGGGGAATTATGAAAACTATGTCCAAGGGATTGGAGCAATAGTGAAAAGTTTCAAATAGAGAACACTAGAATAAAAAAATTCAGTACACCCAATCAAAATACCTATGGTCTATAAGAACTTTGTGTATTTTTGAACCGCTCAACTGAGTAATGGAAGACAAACTCATTCATTGAAATTCCTGTCAAGATTCAAATCAGAGATTATATATCGATCCATTAAACAAAGCCAGACAACCAATATACTGACGAGATTTCCAGGAAATATCCCTTGGAAGGAAGGGAAACACAAACCCACCAAATCATCTACAAAACCGAGGATCTTAACAAATTAATACTGAATAGAATTGGAATATCATGTGCCGATGTCATGAGGGTAATCAGTGATCATATTGACTCCAAGGAACGATGGAATTCGATCCAGAATTGATTCTGAGTATGCCTGTACAACAGCAGTTGAAAACTATGCATCTCTACCCCCAATACAATCCAAATAACAAACAAGAAAACGATTTATCCAATCAACAAACATCATGATTCCCCTGCAGCAGGCCATAAAATGGACAGTAAAACCCTTGAAACTTCTTTAAACAAATCATGACTGGCAAGGAATGAGAAAGGATGTGGACAGATACATCTGAAACTGCCGCCTCTGTCAATGAAGCAAATCTCTTAACTAGAGTTCGCATGGAGGGTTCAATCCACTGGAGGTATCATAATAATGAGGGAGAGAGCTGAGTATGGACTTTCTTTTATGACTTTAGGAGAGTGAAAAGTCAAATGCCATATATGTGGTGGTTGGTAGGCTAGCGGAAATGAAACACTGGTTTCAATACAGTCACGAGTGTTATGAGGTTGTCTTTTTACAGTTGAGGCTCGGCAGGTGTGCTTGGTGCCATTGGGTGTTGCACCTCAATTATGCTCAGGTCATACATTTCAGGTAGCTTTCATTCAATAGACAATGATCTAGTCCAGTCACACAGAGTGTCCCTCGATGGAGAGACAAGATTATTCACGGAGATCCACCATCAGTGATTGGACTGATTCATTTGCGGAGTACCCCTTTGCACCCGTCCTCCACGACTGCACTCATTCATTCATTGATGATACATTGAACATGCTAATTACATTCCCACATGTGGAGCAACTACAATCAAGTTATGTTCCATACTGATATGGTGACTTGAAAGCAGCTTTTCTTCCTTGTTGCCCTCATCCTCTGCATCGTCCACATCATCCTCCTCCTCATGCTCCTGATCCTCATCCTTGTATTTCTTGATAACCTCTTCTTCCTCAAGCTCCAGTTCCGTCAAATCACCTTTGCTGTTGTCTTCTGCACTTTTGTTGATATCCTCAACAGAACTTGTAGTGCGGTAGGTGTGCATTTGTGCCTGTCCTTGTTTATTTTCTCCGAGTAACACTATATGAGTCACTTTCAGATTCATTCAGGCTGCCACTGGTGTGTCAGCAATTGTAAAAGGTGTCAGACTGGGGCCCACTATCAAAATATGGCAAACATTCAGGCGTTCTGGCAGCTTTGGCTTAACTACAAGGAGCTTCGCTCCAGGTTTGCCCGTTCAAAGTTGTATCCGTACAGAATTTGGGACTTGCTTCGTAAGAACGGTAGGAGGATCCCCGGGGATGTGAAATGACAGAATGATTCTAAAAAAAAAGAATAGTATTTCAATACATATATCACTATGGCATTTTCTCCTTGCGGAGATGGTTGATGATGCCATTCTACGCTTGAAGAACCCAAGGTCTATATACCTTCGTCTGTGCTTCTAACAAATACTTCTATCTATGTTCTTCTCTATAGCTCAGCACCAAAACCTCCTCTGAACCATTACCTACTCATTCAGAACTACTGCGGTCCTCCGTCTCTTGATCCTCAATTGCCTTTATTATTATTAGAACATGCTCAGTCCATCAGTATCCTTCATGACATCAAGCTGGTGGGCTTGTGTTTCCAGACAAACAGTGTTCTTTTAATCTGTTGACCCGCAGATATGTTTGCCTCTTTCGATTGAGAGTGGCTTCACTGTTTCAGAGTCGGCCCTTATTCTTACGCCACCAGCAGTCGTCGGTTCCATGGCTGCTGCCATTCAGCTATTTGCAGGCTGTCTGTCTATTAGTGGCGAGGGTCAGCTTCCTGGCCAATACCATTATGTTGAATGTTTACTTTGTGTTTGTTATGAGCGATTCAGAGCCGGAAGTGACAACGTTCATCACCTAGCCATCGATGCTTATGGATGTTGTAGGTGTTCGTTTCCTACCCATCCAAAACGATTGGCATTGGTATCCGTGACAAGTGATAGCTAATGACATTCAATCAAGCAAATTGTTGGTTATTGTACATAACTTCAGTGCAAACTTGCTAGATGAAACATTAGACCCTCGCTTTGAGAGTTGGTCTGTGAACTACCATACAGATCTGCCTTTCGTTGCCAGTGGCAAAATATAAACCAGCACGCCAAAGTGCATCATTCGAAATCCTCAATATACTGGATCTGCACCATTTATTTCGCTTCCACCACTTGTTTATGGCCAGCTGAAACATGCAACCACAGTCAACCAATCATTTTGCTTATATCCAGATGAAATATATGGCAGCAAGCAGAATCCATCAATCATGTGCCTCCAGCTGAGTCACATTGATTTCCATTCCTTTTTTGATTTGGAATGATCTTGACTACGTATGCCCTTAAAACCAAATCGATCTTTCTCTTGGTTTGAAACATATGACCCCTTGTGGCCAAAACCAAAACCATCGGTTTTTTATGATTTGGAAAATATGATCTGTTGTACCCAAAAACCAAATCCTTTGTCAGGTGTCTCGCAAGCCAATCAAAACCCTTCATGGGGATCAGATAATAGTTTGACAGTTCATTTGATCCTGTTCACCTTTGCAGCCTGAGGATTTTGTATGTGATATTCCTTTAACAGTCTCTTGTGATCCAAGTGCCCAGAAGGTTCCTCAGCATCAACAAAAACATGTTTTTCTGTTTCAGGTTTTTCCGAGGTTTCTGCCGGGTTTCTGAGGTTTCTGAAATCGGCTAATACTGTGTTTTGTCAATTAGATTATTGGAAGGTTGAAATCATTACTGAGATGACCAATTGGGTTTTTTGATTTGTGAAGATTCTGAAAATAGGAAGATCCATGTGGATGTTACTCTCCCAGCCCATGTACAATGCAACCCTGCTGATTTTGGACCTAGAAAATATTGTCACAAACCTGCAACCACAGAAGCCTGATTTCACTTGTTGCACCATCTATTCGCACTCTTGTCACCATCACTATCACCATCACCATCACACTGACAACCATTTACACCCCTGAAGCATTATATTCCTTGTTCCACACATAATTTGCACTGGTGTCACCATCACCATCACCATCGCCATCACCATCACCATCACCATCACCATCGCCATCACCCTGACAACCATTTATACCGCTGAATTCTATGTTTACTCGCTCCACCCTTCATTCGCCCCGGTGTCACCATCACCATCACCATCACCTCGACAACCATATCCACCCTTTAATCCTTATTTCAATCTCTCCACCCTTTATTTGCACTGATTTCACCATCACCATCACCATCACCATCGCAACCCTCCTCCACCTCCTCGAGTGCTGACCCCCTTCGAACTTTTGCAGATTGACTCTGATTGACTCGTGGGTATGCTCAATCGATTTGTCTCGCCAAGTGCATCATGACGGTGCAAGCACGCTGGGGTACGTCCATTATTGGCTCTTGACTGGCTGCTCTACTGCTGCTGCTGCCGCTGCTTCTCCTGCTGAATTCATCTAACCTTTGCGGTTCAACTCTGATTCACTCATAGATTGGGCCATTCGATTCGTCTCGCCGAGTACATTAAGACGGTGCAAGCACGCTGGGGTACGTCCATTATTGGCTCTCGACTGGCTGCTCTACTGCTGCTGCTGCCACTGCTGCTTCACCTGCTGAATTCATCTAACCTTTGCAGTTCAACTCTGATTTACTCGTGGATAGGGCCATTCGATTCGTCTCGCCGAGTACATTAAGACGGTGCAAGCACGCTGGAGTACGTCCGTTATAGGCTCTCGACCAGCTGCTCTACTCCTCCTCCCCCTCCTTCTCCTCCTCCTCCTCCTGCAGCACTGACCCCTTTCGAACTTTTGCAGATCAACTCTGATTGACTCGTGGGTATGCTCAATCGATGTGTCTCGCCGAGTGCATTATGACGGTGCAAGCACGCTGGCGTACGTCTATTATTGGCTCTCGACCTGCTGCTCCACTGCTCTACCTCCTCCTCCTCCTCCTCCGGTTCGATTCATCTAACTTTTGCAGTTCAACTTCAATTAACCCGTGAATAGGGCCATTTGATTTGTCACGCCGAGTACATTCAGACGGTTTAAGCACGTTGGGGTACGTCCATTATTGGCTTTCGAATGGCTGCTCTACTCTTAGTATTTAGTCAAATAGTGTTGTAGAGATAACATAACATTGTGAAGCTAGTAATCAGTGGTGGAGGCTAGATCTTCGTTTAATGAGGACTTGTATACAAGCGTACAGTAGTTCGGAAATTGCATTTGTGACCATGATTGTGAAGCATAACGGGCAATGAATGTAATTTCCACTGTGCTGAGCATGGTTCATGAAGCAATCATGAATGTAATCTGAACGTTCCAATATATCTTCACAATGACGCACCCCTGAGTATCAGTCTTGCCAATGCACTCATTATGTTTCAGCATTCACGGGCACAGAACGTTGAATAGCCTTAATCAGAAAAAATCTATTTCTGCTGATGAGTCCAATCTGCTTCTTCCGAATACCCCTTCCACTGGACCAGATATGAAACCTGTTTCCGTTCCTTGTTGTACTGGCTGCCCAGGTCATCCTCAACTTCATAGCCTGTTTCATACTCGTAGCCATTCACATTATAACCAAGCTCATTTTGATCGCTGGCTGATACAAGCTTGGGTGAATGTTTAGAAGTGATGGTGGTGGGTCAATATGGTTTGATGAGTGCTACATGGAATGCATTGTAATTACGCCATCGATTCAGTAGCTCAGGTTGTATAGTGGGGGGCGAGAGGAGATTTGGGAGCTCGAAGGGTCGATGAAGCTTCTCATTCAGGTTCGCAGAAAGTCCTTGAGTTTTAAGGTTCTGTCCATGTAGCACAACTAGATCAGCAACCAATGCCTTGGGAGGTTCTATAGCATGCTGGCAATAGAACTTCCCCAATGTCTTCTGAGCCTGACCTGAGACTTTACATCGGAGTGTATGCATGCACCTCATCCAGTGAATGTAGTTCCTAAAGACCGAATTCTTTGCTTGTGCTTCAATGGGCCATTCCGTTTGAGGTTCAAACCACAAGTTGGCCAAGAACAGGGACTTTCCCATGGTGGTGGTGAGATGGTTGTTATTGGCATTCTCTGCCATGGGTTACATATCGGACCAGATATCCTGCATGTAGTTGCAGTCATTCCCCGGATAATATCCCAAAGTTTGGTTTACACTTTCCCTTAGGCCATGTATTTGAGGGTGGAATGGTGAAGACATCTGTAACCGGATGTGAAGAGCTTCGACCAATGAGGTCCAAATCGTAGAGGTGAACCCAGTTTCCTGTTCTGCTACAACGTTCGATGGTAGGCTTTCGAATCTCAGTGTTTCTTTGAGAACAATTCTGACCAAGTCTGTAGCTCTCATCTTACAATCTTCAGATGGAATGCAGTGAGCATCAGGAAACAAATTCTTTCTACATAGACACCTTATGCACCTATGTAAGCGACTGAGGCATTGGGTGCATTGGGAGTGTACATAGGTGGCAACACCGCTGAGTGTCATATGCATAGCAAGGCTTGGAGTTGTCAGTGGAATTGTAATCCAGGTCAGCCCAATTTGGAACACTGTATCATCATTACGGACCCATTCACTTAATCCACAGACCACTTATGGTCTCTCAAGCCCTATGTCATGGATATGCAATCGATGGAATTTTTTGGCAAGTTAAATTCCCATGCGCATACACATTGAAATGTTGTTACCACAACTATACACATTGGTAGTCTATTCACTGTCAATATCCTGAAATATAATGTATTTATGATCAATAGACGTAACTTATGACTCACCTGAAGTTGCATTCTAATACCATATGATTATTACGTATCCATTCACTTCGTCAATTGACATCTCAATGTCGCACATGCCCTAGGTCATGGAAATCCTATTGATGTATTTTGTCGGCAAGTTATATACTATTACGCACGCACCTTGCAAGGTTGTAACAACAACTATATTCATTGGTACACAATATATCGGATACATAGTGTAATTTTCATCGAGATTCAATCAATCTCACAACTCTGGGCGAAGCCTTTGGAGTATATAAATGGCACATGGAAACAATAACTAGTATCCATTTGGCAACCACATTTACAACTTTTGAAATTATCTAAACTATTCACATTGCCAAAGCTTGTTCCCCCATCCAGCGAGCGCCTCGTTCCACTCATCTATTTCATAGTGAATAATTTTCCATGTTTTCAAATGAATATGAATATTTACAATCCAGGTCGAGTTAGTCTCCTTTGAAGAGGATGGAACCTGAGCTATAGGATGCGCAGCGAAGCAGATGTGGTCTGTAGCATGCTGATTGTAGGCATCCTCTGCCGATGATGGAACAACTCGGACCATTGAAGAGATGGCATTTGACAATATACCATGGAATAGTTTTGTCACCAGCACAAATGCTAAATATAACAAGTGACTGGGAATTTGCAGTTTGCAAATACACAGTAATTGGGATAGTAGGCATCGTGGCCACGCTTTATGGGCATGTTCAGGAAATCTCTGACATCGTCGGGCCATCTTCACCCATATCCATTCATTCCTTGGTGATTCTGAATACCATTCATTATCTCCTGTAGCCTGAAATTTTTCATGCGTCAATAGGCCATTCAATTCTTTGATAGATTCCTCAATGGTAAGGAATAAGATGGCATGGCGTGTTCGAAGTTAATCGATGTCAATATAAATGATTGCGCTGTTCATATATGCTAATGTCAAGTTGACCAGGCAAGTTTGGAGAATGTTGCTATGGCTATATGGATTGCAAATATTTCCGAATGTAGTTACTCCCGTCTGTACCGGGCCAAACAATCGCTGTCGCTTGTCTTCAAAACCCTCCACACGGCTTCAGCCAGTGGCTGCGGTCAGAATGTTCACATCCAGCTCGGGTGGTCTACTGCAAACGTTGCTGAAACCATTTGCGTTGGGGTTCATTCACTGTACTTCAAACGTATTTCGGTGGGGATACTTATTAAATATCTGCCAATAGACATCTCCGGTCTCATTGGAGGCCTGATACCCATCTTCAATTTGGGTTTAGTGTGCTGCTTCGCCAACCTCAGTTGACCACTGCTGCAACTTGCCGAATGGCTTGATACATCGCCGGCAGTACGTCATGATATGATGTTTTAGAAAGTTCAATTACAACTTCTCCTCCAGGATATCAAAAACTTCTGACTTCATCAAATTGTTCTGCTCATTGAATTGTGGTTTCCATTTGTTGGAAGAGCAATTTCACTACTTGACCATATCTGCATCTCGCTCCTAATTGAGCTTTGCTGCAACTCTTTCGATTGTTTAGTTGTTTTCTTGTGAATCTGATATAGCAGGAACACATGTTTGAAATTGTGAAATTGACGCAGAGTATCATCCATAAGATTTAAGGTATCCTCATCATGTGACGGATATCAGCAGAAGCGGGTAATCTGAAGCAGTGCCTGGGGATATTGGATATTTTCCTCAAATGTTCGTTTTTCAGAGGTGTTCGCACAATATAGGGCATTGGTGATGACTGCAGGTAGAGTGTGGCTCAGTGTTATAAGTTCCTTTCCAGACCGCTGGCCACCCTCATCATAAAATATATTGGTTTTCTTCATTGTCAAATATGCCAGTACGGATAACCTCAACTCATGGTATTTTTCCAGTCTTTTGACAATTTTCATCAATTGTTGGAGCCACCCAAGAGGATATTTCAACATGCCCAATTGCATTGCTTGGAGGAGATCCGGTTTTGGAACATTGCTGACAATTGACCCAGTATGCCACAATATATTGTCACAACGATTGATGCCACCCTTTCGAAGAATGGAGGCAGCCTGAATGCGGTCGAGAGTAATTGGTTTGACCACTGGCGCGGTTGAAGAATCAATATTGCTGGATCTTTCTGCAAGAGGGGCAACACTGCTCCAGATAGTATGATCGAAATGCTGCAAGTTTGCAAGAGAGTTCCCTGCATCTTACAAGGTCACTCGGGCAACTTGGTACGATGCCTGATAAACGTCTTAATGATGGTTTGCTACCAGTATGTCGATATATCTGCCCCATTTCTCCTTTTTCACTTCATTCCAAGGACATAATCCATATTCATGATTATGCAATACAGCATGCTCTGGATAGTCGGCAATCCATTCAGACGGAAACACATGGCATTGCCTGTAATGACCGGTGCTACAGTACGCAGTCAACTGACAATTTTGTTGATTGGTCAGAGGCTGCAGCATGTGGTCGAAAACACTGGGCATGAATAGTCGATCATGTGCTCGTCGGCGGGTGTTTTGCGGAGCGGGAATATCGCATTGTATCAATGGCTGAAGCAGAAGTGGTACTTAAACAACGCTGTAAGTTGTTGGTTTCATCAGTACAGTGCTGGAGAGAATGCCAATGGTCATATATATGGGTAATGCTTGCATCTCGCTGGAGTAATTTGTGTGAGGTGTCCAATCGGAGAATATGATCAGGGGAACTACTGTTGAACCTGCTGGGAGGCAATTGTAAATGTTGTCAGAACAATTTTTTTCAATTCTTCATTGAATTGACATTGCTGGAATTCCCACCACCAGTCTGCTGTTTGCATTTCATTGTATGAATGATGCCCGTCAGAGCTGAAATGATGCTCAGCAGCATACACAAAATCCTTCGTTTATGCCTTTGGACGCAAAAGCCATTTGACGGATAATATGATATCCTGGAAGTAAAATGCGATCGGCTTCCGGTGGCTTGCATTGCATATGGAAATTGTTAAATGCATCATCCATGATGAATGGCCAAGGCCGTCAAACATCAGTAGTGTTAGCAATGGGTCCGGCTTACCCGGCCGCTGTGCGGATCCGAACCAGTCATGTTGCCCTGGGTCGGTTCTGGATCCGCCCAGGAACTAAACCGCCCAATTACAAGTGGTTCCAACCCGGAACGAAACCGAAACCCGCATGGTTCTGGCAGGTTTCACCTGCCACAGAGCCTCATTTATCATTGGCCCCAATGATTGCAGCTTTTCCGCTCGAATTCAGTATTTGAATTCTGGATGGATCGCAACATGGGAGATACATAGCTTATGCAGTGTTTGACGCTCTTTCATCTCCCCGTCTGCGATTTGCGATACAATTAGTATTTGTTGAGTCGCTGAGAAAAAACCCAAAATAGACCCCAAAATCGACTGTTTTCACAGCGACTCAACGAATACTAGTCATGTCGCAAATCGGAGAGCGGGAAGTGAACAAGCGTGAAAAACTGTATAGTCTACGGGTATAATATGTCGTGATCCAATCAGAACTCAAATACTAAATTGGAGCGATAGTTTAACAGAAAAAACCTGCCAAAACCCAGCGGGTCTGGATCAGTTCCTGGTCCGAACCGCTTGTGATTGGGAGGTTCGGTTTCATGGGTGGTTTGCAACCGGAACCGATCCGGACCCGAAATTGGGAACTGTTGTTAGCACAATACATCAGGTCAATCATTTGATGGAGTATGTATGTCGACTCTAGAAATTGTTTGACCGGCTGTTGGAGCCCCAAATCACAGTTCAACAAATCATCAATCAAACTGGTCATCGCTCCGTTCACAGTCAATATTTCTGTAAGGGCAAACTCAGTAGCATCAGAACATGGATGCTGAGGATTGGCATGACCATGTGTGGGGTTACCTTCAACACTTCTGTCAAAACGAAGTTCATTACACCTTCTTGATATCCTTTCTCCAGTATCAGAATCTTGTGCATAATTATATCCACTTCTATGAGTCAGGCAAGTTACCACAGCTAGTGCCTCTCGACAAGTCTTCCGAAGACTTCCAACAGGATTTCTTTGACTTTCAAGCTAGTGGCAGTGCTCTGCAAATGCCTTTGGATCTTCACATCCAACAACGAATTTGACCAATCTATATCAAGTTTGACTTTTTCCACTATGTCCTAGACATCAATCTCAGACTCCATTGTCAGCAAGTATGTCAATATTGGTCAGCATCTACTGACCCTGGGGCACCCACATGACAGTATGATATTTCAGAAATTATCGGAAATGAAAGTTCATGCATTGGGATCTGTGCCAAATCAGAGCTTGCGGTGCTATTGCGATCGATGACGACAACAGAGGCTACAGCTTGAAGCTTTGTTGCGCAGAGCACTGTCCAAAATATTGCATCAATATGTGTAAGAGTTGCCATCACCTCCAACAGTTAGCAATCACAGCGTTAAACAGAGCATATTGATCGGGACCATGAACATTCCCATCCCAATAATATCATATTGGCGAGTCCCAGGTGCCGACTGACCTTCGGAGCAGGACAATTGTCACAAGTGTCCACCTCAGTCACCAAGTCAACCGCATCAGAATCCAAGCCCACACTAAAATGGGTCCAGAGGATACAGAATCGTTACCAACGGACGCAGCAGCAGTACGAGGAGTTATCGAACTATGAAGACACCAAAATGATGGACAGTATACAGCCACAAGTGACACAACTAGATCAGGAAATTCCGAACCCCATCGACTGCTGCAACAGTGTGGCCGAGGTAATTGTGATCGAATTCGATGACATGCAATGAGACTGGGAAATTTTCTCCCAGCCAGTCGAGACCCACAGAATTCTGGGAGCTCAGGTCCTGGAGGGACACACAAAGCAAAGAGGGACACTTGACTGTGTACTTAGGGAAGCAAGAACAGGAATCGATGCCATCCAGGAACAATCTCAGCAACCCATTACTGGGGCAACAGAGCAGTTTGAATAACTCAAAGAAAGTATTGAGGTTTGCCAAAAAAAACCAACCCAAATGAAAGTAAAACAGGCGTCATTGGTACTTACATATGACACCATACAAATAAGGATGGCGGATCTGGAAGGCTGGGAAAAAAGAACTTGCCTAATTTCGATGACCTGCAAGTTATAACAAACAGGGTCAATGAAGCTGCAGATCAGACCACTGGCCTAACAGAGGAAGTAGCAGGAGCACAGTTGTTAGCCACGACACCAGAACAATGGGACAGAGTCAAACAAATACACCAATGGCATCTGAGAACTGAAAAAAGCAACAGAAGTGATTCCCCAATAACGGACTCAGATGTTGCTCCTAGAGCAGGTCTCAGAGGAGTATCAGCCACGGACGCAGGAATGCCATATCCAGAACCTTGACCAAGTGGAAACAGAGGTACAATACTGCCAATGAGTACTGGAGGATGTCCATCACTACCACCTATGGGGGCGGGAGGAGACCCACCACCGTCAGCTGCACCAGGTCATTCGGGCTCCAAGAAACGAAGTTGAAGAACAAGGACGCGAGCACCAGCATCAAACGAATGAATGGACTCCAGGATCAAATTGAAGAATCCACCTATATTCAGTGGAAAAAGCACAGAAGACATTGATGTGTGGTGGATGTGCATGGAAACATATATCGCGGACCAACCACACCGGCTCAAAAGACCCAGTATCAAGCTACAATACTGCGAGGGGACGTCTCGACAGACACACTTTGGCATGGCACAAGCAGTGGGAGAAGAAGCAATGACTGGAAAACATAAACGAAGCAGGACATTATACCATGCAGCAATTCATGCCAGGTTCCACAATCAGATTTATCAGGAAACTGTATACAACCAATTATGGATTTTTGATATACCGGAAGCATTCAAGATATGATCACAGAATACAACATCTTGAATGTAAACACAGAAATTAAAGAAATTGCCTATCGAAGAATGTTGATGAGAGGACTCCAACCGCAAAACTTCAAACAAATGACAACGGTTAACCCTGCAATGAAAACAGACGGCAAACTCAGAGGGATCATCCTAAACACAGGAAAGAATGTGGAAATCTGGCAAGTGAAGGAAAAGAATTTTTGTATTATTAACAAACCCTTAAAGTCAGCAGCACGAATCTCCGAATCAGCGTCAGTTCAAGGAAGACAAGTACGTAAAAAAACCACACAGGTTGAGGAACAATGAACCACAAAGCAAAACTCCGAATAAACCAAGGGAGACAGCTCGATGTATCAAAACGCCCGCAGGAACCACCTATGGTCGAATGGTAGAAGGAGTTCCCAAACCCTTGATTGAAAGAAGAAGGGATGCAAATGAGTGTTTACAATGCACTTGGCCTTTGCACCGAACAGGAGCCCACGCAATGATAAAATTATTTCAGTCACAAACGGAACAGCCGGTTTCAGGAGACCCAAGACCCACCAAAATTTAAACATAGGATGTTTAGATCAGTTGGAGGATAAACCAATCATCCACTACAAAACAAAAGGTGATCAACAACAAGAGGCCCAAGTACAGATGTGAGATGGAGAGTCGCCAATTGAGAGTAGTAGCAAAGATATTACACAATATTGGTATAACCAACCGGAAAGTAACTGAGACTAAGGAAGTAAATAAGTCTGGACAGACCAAGGAGTGCCGGATGAATATATGAAGGGATATGGACATCAGACGGTACAACGTACTGATATTGTATCCAGTCACAACTTTGAGGATTCTGTGACAGATAAAACTGCTGAACGGCAGTTGCGCTTTAACAAAATGAAAAAACCCTTTTCTGCTATCAAGGACCTGTTAGGGCCCAGCTATTAACGAAAGGATGGCAACAAAAAGCAAGCAACGCCCTACGGAGATTGAAACCCCAAGCCAGTGACAAGATACAATTAATAACTTTGTCCTTTATGAAGTCAAGAAATTGCATAAAATTTTACAAACAAGGGTTGGAAAAAGACCGATTTACAAGTTTTTTGTAGACTATGAAGATGACACAGAAGTGAGTAAGCAATGCCCAGTTCGTGCAATGTTAGATCTGGGATTGAAATCTTGTACAATATCTCCGGAATGTGCGACAGCATTCAAGATACCGGTGGTATGCAGAAAACACGAAATCCGAGCAATGCATTTGGAAGCAATTAGGTATGTCTCTCAGGATGGTATATAATCCCGCCAGGATTGGCATGCAGAAAGCATCGATCACATGACACATTCCAAGTAATCACAATGTAACCAAGTTACGATGCTTCAATACCAGTGTGGTATTGGGAAACACATAGAGCACAATAAACAACCTATGGTCACTTTCATTTTATGGAGTGTGGAAACTTATGCTATAATCATGGCCAACAACATCCAGAATGGGAAATTACTTATGACTACAGAGTGATATTTACAGAATTATGCCATCGTCATAGGATCGGTGATAGTCAATACTAGAGAACAACTAGCCAAAACACTTCCGCTGCAATATTACAAGTGGCTACTCTTGTTCGATTCATACAAATCTGAAAAACAACCTAAACATGCACCCCACGATCACAATATGAACTCAATGACAACACATGATCAAGTGCAAGTAGGATCTATTTATCAACAATCAAGAGGAGAAGAAAGATTACCTTGGGAATTCATTCGTACAATGAACAGAGAAGGAAAAATACAACCACCTCAGGCGGCGGCTGGTAGTGAGATTAGATTTGTACCAAATCCAAATCGCCGTGGCCGGCGTCTGTGTGTAGATTATCGATGTCTCAACGCCTTGACAATTACAGACGAAAGAACCCAACCATCACTGGATGAACTACAAAACAAAATGAAAAGAAGCAAGCTATTTGACCAAGCTCAATATGAAATCAGGATATCACCAAATTGGAATGGCAAAAAGCGATGAATGAAAAAAGAGCTTCCAAAACAAAGTTCGGTTCATAGGAATATATGTTAATGCCGTTCGGATTAACAAATGCACCAGCAAATTTGAAGTGATGGATGATGGGAATTTTGCCACCATTCTTGTGAATGTAGGACTATGTTACAGTGTGTTATATCAACGATATCGTGATAGCTACCAATGGAATCAAGGAGGAACACAATGAATATGTTGGAAAGATAAAACATGTCCTTCAGGATAAGCAGTTTGTAGTCAAAATCAACAAGTGTGAATTTGATAAACAAGAGGTCGAATTTCTATGTTTCATGGTCAGTGGAAAAGGAATGCAAATGGTACCGAGCAGAAGTGCAGCAATAATTAGTCGGCCAATGCGGCAATCACAGAAAGAAGAGCAGATCATATTGGAACTCAGGAACTGTTACCGAAGATTCATCAAAGGATCTGCCGGACTAGTTGTCCCTATCACTGATAGGTCAAAAGTGAACAGAAAACATTTCGTTCTCAGGAGAAGCTCAGATGGCAGCATACTATGAGATATGAATAGTTTTTGCTAAAGAAAACACTTTGATTCTTCGACAGTACAAAGATGATACACGTGCAATAATCAAAACTGATGCATCAGATGATGCAATGGGTGCATTTGTATCACAGAAATTCACGGATGGCAAGCTACACCCAATGGCTTTCATGTTACAACAGTGTTCCCTAGCAGAACTTAACTATTAGATATATGGCAAAGAAATGTTAGCCATTGCCTTCTTAATGAAACAATGGCAATGCTATTTACAAAGTGCAATTCATACTACAAATATATATGCTGACCACCTGAATTTACAATGCCTCAAAGAAACCAACCGAATGAATGGACGACAAGTCTGGTGGGCCGAGACAGTACAAGAGATCAACTTCAGAATAGTAAATCAAAAAGGTGCACAAAATTGAAAAGCAGTCACCTCATCACGATGCCCGGAGTACATCACTAGGCAGTGGGGAACAGTTTCAACAGAGGACAAACCACTACTCGGAGCTGAATATTGGACGAATATAGGGGCACTGATGATCTAGAAGACACAGTGTTTGCCGGTTTCTCAGAAATGAAGCTAACACCCACAATACCAAAATGATGGAAGCAAGAAGTGGGGAAGGATAAGGAATATCAGGAAATATCAAGAACAATGTAAAACAAAGAAGAAAACATAGACAAGAGGTTAGGAAAAGATCAGGACAGAATGTTAGTTTGGAAAAGAAGATCATATGTACAGTAAGGTTTGAGAAAGGAGGTTATAAAACGGGAACACAACTGCAAGATAGGACGACATTTCGGAAGTGAAAGAATGATGGAACTTATCACTAGGAAGTTCTACTGGCCTCAGATGAAAGATGATAATAGGGCCTATTGCAACAACTGCGACACATGCCAAAGGACAAAAAGTCCATGACACACCAAATAGGGTTCATTAGGCCTCTCGAACTACCATCATCACCATGGATGTACATATTGGTAGATGTAAACACTGACTTGCCAGGATCCAATGGAAATACATATATAATGGTCATAGTCGATAGGTTGAGCAAGATGGCTCATTTTTTACCAACAGCAAAACGAGAATGAGCAATAGTATCTAGACTATTTCTGGAACATGTTTTGAAATACCATGGACTACCTTTGGATATAGAATCAGACAGAAACGGAGTATTTACTGGACATTTCATCACAGACCTGTACCAGTTTCTACGAGTCACACGATCTTCGTCAACGGCATTTCACCAACACACAGACGCCTAAACAGAATGACTGAACCAAACCATCAAATACTGTTTACGCACATATTGCTACTACGAGCAAGACTGTTGGTCCGAAATGTTGGCCATGGTGGAATACGCATATAATTATTCCAATCGTGCAACCACCGTGATAACACCATGTTATGCCAACCAGGATTATAAACTACACACCAATTGGACTGGAGAAACTGATTTCAATAACCCCGTATCGGAACTATATGCTCATTACATGACTGATGTGTACCAAAAGTTGACAATTAAACTGGAAAAGTCTGGAAAGATGACGGGAGAATGGAACAATAGAACAAGAAAGCCAGCACCATATTACAAAGTAGACAATTGTGTAATTCTGGACAGTAGAAACAATCCCACAATGAGACAGTGACAAAAACTCAAAGATATGCTTTATGGACCTTTCCAAATCACCGTTGTAGGAAGCAACCAATGATGGTGCCGTTTGAAGCTTGCGGATTTGTGAAATATACATCCCACACGTCAGGTATCTTCACTACAGCCATAATGAGGCTGTGTAAAAGAAAGTGTCATTCTCCCGGTCGAGTTGGATAACACAGGATGAATTCCTCCAGCTATGATTGCAAGCGGACCAACAGACACCAATCATTGAAAGCATGTGTTTCTCACCAAGTGGGAAAACTATACATACACGATGAAAACATATAGGAATCTTACGAGCACCTTCATGAACTAGCACCTGAACTGTTACCCAACTGCGACAAAAAATATTCCAAATTGTGATGGCGGTTGCCAAGTGTTGGCCGAGGACCGAAGCTGGATAACTACCCAGTATGGAGATATTGTGTGAGAGTGCAATTGCACTCCGGCGATTATCATATCTTACAATGATATTACTTCTTCACTTATTCTCGTGTGCAACCGTATCTACTCATACTCAGGAGTACAGAGCCATACTGACCTGTGTCCGTCCTTACACATGATCGCTATTCAGAAATTGGATAGGTTTTGTATGCGGAATTTGCCATAAACCCTTTTGTTTCCAACGCGTCACTACATTCACAAAAACATACACAGATCACGAAAATCCAACCTTTATATACTCCATTTCTTTGGAGAAGTCATCCAGAACTTGATTCTATATCGCTAACCTTGGTGGGCATGGGAAAACTCTGCAGACATCAGTGGTGGGCTACCAGCCGAGGCACTTGATCACCGTAACCCAGCTGTTTTGTGGATGTGAAAATCAGACACAAGTAAGAAACCAATACAGATCACCATTCAAAGATAATTCAGCTGTTGATCATTCGTTGAAACGCATTACCAGCCACAATGTCGTTACCCCCGAGATTATGTCCACAAGTTCGTTCAACATGAGGAACCTCATACAAACCATTAACCCATTAGTTGCATGACTATGGAAGGCCGCGGAGCGATATCAACGATGCGTTGATTCATTGTTGGATCCGAAGCTACCCGTGATAAACACATTCCATTTCGGCTTATTTCACAATAACATTTTACCGATCTGAGCGAAAGGTCTGAAATGCAGTTATGAAGCGTTGGTATTACACGAGTACGGAAATACATTTGCGGAGAAAAATTACACGAGCTCTGAAGCACATATACAGAAAATACGTATACAGAGATTGATGCTACATACGATCGGAAGATGGCAATTACCACTCTACCAGACAGTCGAAAAATGATGAAGCCGCCCAACGCCATGGGCGATCCCCAAGATGCAGCTGGTGGCTTTCGGACATTGCTGAATTTCACTTTTCGAAACTTACAAGCACCAAGACTGAATAAATATTCCATAATTGAGTCACTAACGGTAGTAAACTATGTCAAGTTGATTCATAAGTCAATCAGTCCCCAGACACAAGTCACCAGCCAGGATGGCAATCCTTGACATGTGTATGACAAGAGCAATTAGGTACAAACACATGAATGAAACTAGTTGAAGGTCAAACGTATATGAAGTCCAAGCGAAGCCTTCATCAACGCGTTGATCCATGCCGATCCAGCTCAATGGCATGAGCCAAGTTGATACAAGTAACTATTGCACGAGATCTACAGACACAGTGCACCGGAGGAGGATGACTATAAATGATTATTCGACCTCCACATTCACCCACATTCAAGGCTTACTGTGCAAAGATGGCCACATGCTGCAAGATTCACTTTTACAGATGATCGAAATTTGAAATTTCCGAACATCAGATTCACACTGCCGAAGACATTACCATCGTGATTACCCTCCTACAATCCAGGGAGGGGGTTCAAGCGTGATACTCTACATTACTTTATGGATGATTGGAAGTACGAAACTCGGCCCATGCTGTCAATGAACACTACAACCGGATTTGACTCCCATCACAGCTCAAGTTGGAATTTGGGATCACAAGGCAAAATGCAACCTGCATACCAGCACTTACCAACTGCATTCTGACAAGCATCTTTATGTCTCCAAGACCTCTTGAAAATTTGAGGCTGGCAGACGATGCAGCAGAAATCTGCATTCTTGGGTTCAATGAGTGTGAGATGCATGTTGCAAGAAAGCTGAGTAGTGATGATGATGGTTCAGTTCCTAGAACATCTCGCACCGGTTTACAAGCCAACTACTTATCAGAGGTTGGCGAACCAATGGTAAATTACTATCAGCATCAATTGAGTGTGCACGAATGGAAGTGGGAAATCCTTGCAGGTGGGTGTTGGCCACCAGAGGGGCTGCGTCATGCCAATGTTACTTCTCCAGCTATATGTTTAATATCTCTACCGATACAAAATTACAGTGCTCCAGGGGAAGTTGATATGTGCACTTGAAAACATATCGCAGTGCAATGGGACCTTCAGCCTCTCCTCCGAATATATAAATTCTAGGAGTTACTGCATATACATGGCATTTGTCACACAGATTGGGCAATTTTCAGGGTTGCTGGGAGTAACTTTGGACGTCAGACCACTGGATATACCAGTGAAGACCCAAGTGCTGGACGATGATGAGCAAAGAGCAGTGGCGGTAGTTGCGGCAGAAGAGTGTACCCACAATGGTGTCCTTGAATGACTGCTACCGGCCACTGAGTGAAGAAGGGAGTATGCCGGGCGCGGTGGCTTGCTTTCTGTTGTGGATGACTGTTGGACCCTTGGCTCCTGGTTTCCGCAACATCTACCGCACCATCCTTTTCATCATCATTTATAGTAAAGGCTGGTGGAGCAGATATGGAGCCATACTGATCGATATGAGCCTGTACGAACGTCTGAAGAGAGTCGCATAGTGAAGACCATATCTACCCTTAATTGATTCTCAATGAGAAACAACTGCTAGGCGGATTGCAACCTTGACACAACCACCGCTTATGCATGTGAGTGAAGCATTATGAAACCGAGAAAGTTATGGCTGGGCCAAGAAATGCAAATTTCACGAGGGCATGTGCAATTGCACACACTTCCAACAAGGTTAATTAGAGTCTCTTTGTCTTCATGGCAACTGATACAAGGTTACATTTGAAGTTTTACCCCTTTTAAGAAACACATACTTTATTTGTCACGCAACAAAAATTGCAATTACTATTATCAAACAATGATGGCAACTGAAGGTGTTTGATTCAACGAGAATGGATAAGACGATCAACATAAAACACGATACCGTTTGCTCCGACATAATCACAAGTCATCGAAGGAGCAATCATCTCAGATAGAGGATGATGACCGGCTAGGAACGCGAGCATCACCAAGATGCCTGCACATTCGGATGGCACGTATCAAAGTCACGCGAAAGTCACAAATAACAGTTTTACAAGTTCAATGTGCAATCGTACACATGCGGAAAAGAATAACAAGAGTCTGCTCACTGATATGGATATACAAGATTAGGTTTCAACTCTACCCGTTCTTTTAAGAAACACTTACTGTAAAAGTAATGCGGCGAGACTTGCAATCGATTCCAGATATTCAAATATCAAGCCATATTGACTATTGGAAGAGTCAGAATCGACGTGAATCGTCAGTGTATACTAGCATATTAACAAGTTGTCGACGCAGCGCCGACCTGAAAATGAGGGGGATGACCGTTGTGGAAACCGAGAAGCCACCGCTACCACGAACGCAATACGCACCGAAAATGCTGGAATGACAGATTATGACCACGAAGTGCACCGTGCATACTGAAGACGTCAATCAATTGGATCAAGAGCAAATGCACCTGGGAATTCGGAAAGTCACTGGCAACGATGCTGGTCCTCATCACAGTTCCAGAAGGACCACTGCACGGATCGGATGCACAATCGCCGGCAACTGTCAATGACAATGGGATCAATGGCACCCATTACAAGCGGCTGGAAGGCTAGTTACCTCAGCAGTCGAAATGTCTAGCTGTGCAAATGTGAACCGGCTGCTATTCTAATGGATGAATGAGAAAACTGCTGTAATGGAGGCTTCAAAGCCAAAGTTGCCGCAAGCGCAATCTGCCAAATTACATGGTCACTTTGACCTTCAATGGAATGCATACAAATTAGATATATCAATGAACAATATCTTCTGAATTGTTCTTTAACTGCGACATCTGCAATTTGAACATCGCATGCACAGGGACAGCTATCTCCGAACACCCAAGGTTTATTTGGAGTTGCTCATGTTTCAGCTCCTTAGAATATCACATGGGCCGGATACTGCACTCGGAGGCACTGCATTCGAAGGTGTACTAGAAATGGAAGTGGAACTGGAATGGAAACATACTCAGTGACAATGTGAGTAAGACCTTTTATGGCCCACTAACGGGTTGGATATAGCAATTTGAACTTGAATGTACAAATGCATGTCGGTATATGATGACTGCAATCAAAAACTGAACCAATCCGAAACAAATCAACCATCATTGCATGTGCAGTCTAATAGCAACCCAAAGCTGAAGACGAAGAAAATCGGAATAGCAGATATACAAATCAATCTGGAGCCGAACAATGGGATATACAATCAATGCCGAGCATGGAGGCCATCACCGATGAAGTCTGCCATGGGCTTGGAAGTTTGAGCTCTGATTCCGAGGAACTAGAAGTCTACGTGGATATTCGGAACCATGGGCGCGAAGGTTTATTCTGTGGTTCACTTGATGTTGTACACGGATCTGAGCTGAACCTGGAACCAAAGCATATACGATTGCACTGAAACAAATCTCGAACCATCCAAGGTCAATTGTCAAAGTCGGAGGTCAACCAGAGCTCACAGCCTGGGAAGCATGGCCTGTGGTTCAGCACCTCTAATTAAGATGAGTATACACATTGAAGTCAATTGCCTGCTGCAGGGACTATTCCCAGACGAATCAGACGCCAATCGGGCCGAGAGATATTTCAAAGGCCATGCTGGCCATACACAAAAAAGTGAACCATATCAAACGAAGAAATCATATATGAACACTCAATGGTGGAAGCAAATGATGGAATAAACTGCACCAAGCTGGCACTACCAGGAGCAATGGCTTGGATATGGAGGACTGCAAGTGAACTTGGATTCAGGGACTTGGAGGATTGCAGGCCAATTGGGGGATTCCTTCTCTCCTCTTCTTTCCTCTTCTCTCGTTGGATCTCTGCCCGGTACAACTGGCATCGGCAGTGGGTTCACCACCTACTAATGGAGGGGGAGTTTCCCAGTGCGCCGGATCCACAGAATGGTCACCATTCAGTGGTACCGATCGGTTGCAGGATTTATGACGCAGTACGAGGGCGTACGAGTCTGGACCTGTACTTCTTTCTCTTCTCATGTACAGTTATAACCGCCCAGTGGGTCTGTAGCATGAGAGGGGGATGATGTACAGGCGGTGGCCGAGTGATGGCCGAAGGCTGAGTCCATGTAACCACCCAGTATACAGACACATCGCGGGAGTGCAATTGCACTCTAGTGATCATCTTACCTTACATGTATATGACTTCGTCACATATCTTTGTGTGCAACCGTATCTACCCATTCTCCGGAATACAGAGCTATACTGGCCCGTACCTTTACTAACAGAAATTGGGAAAGATAGAAGATCGAAAAAATCATCATACAAGGTACAGATCAAAAGAAAATAGAATAGATTATATTTTTCTTATGTTAAACTTATACTGCATTGTTTTGGGTGGAGGTCACTTTCATTTTTGATAACGAAAAATTAGCCATACCTATACTATATGCTGTCTGAGTGGTATCTACTGCAAGATCACTTCTTACATTAGAGTACTCCATTGCGGTCACTAGAGCTTGAGTATGGGGTACTGTCAGGGCTGTGCGCTTATCATGCGTATGAGGTACATGAGGCATAGTCTCCCAGGTTCACCGATTAAGACTTGTGTCAAGCAGTCGGGAGTACACCGCAGAGGATGTCTAACAATCTATATGTTGCAGGCTCAACATAGCCGGGTGAAATCCACATGATATTCCAGGCATCAATACCATGTTTCAACGGAGTAGGCTGGCTAATCCATGCGGAGACAATATACAGACTTGATCTGACAGTAACGAAAGGAATGTTTCTTTGGTCCTGGTTGAGGCATGCAACACATCAAACAATACTGCCGAAGCAAAAGTGACTGCTTCGCAGGAACCATAGGGTCAGCTGTGCGTTACGAATCAGACCAGTGTTACTTCATATCCAACCAATAGTGGTATAACACTATACTTGGGCCTCTTTGCAGCATCTGAAGATAGTTGGGTGAATGATATTGTCATTGTATGAAGGACTTTGCTATTTCTCGAGTGAATTATTGAAGGACGATAAGCTAACTGCGCCCCTGTAGTTGGTTTTACTTGAATGATAACTGTTAGGGTCTAGATTGTCGGAGTCCAGATCTAATGGGTTTGTTATGCAATATCTGGGGGAGCATACCCCCCACGGGGCATGGGGATAAGTCACGAAGACACTACATACGTGGCACAGTGTTGGTTGGCAGTTCATTCAATTCTTTGATCTCTATTCCACTCATGAAGACGAAAGATAACGAATATGAAATAATTGTCCGATATGTGAGTCGGCAGTATCAACATGAATGCACGAATACCTTTGAAATGCATGGTGGGGGCTTTGGCAACCACACACTGTCAAATGGAACTCTCTGCAACAAACTAGCAAGATCAGATCTAGCGCAATGACTTTTGGTTATGTAAACCCCCACTCAGTCGATTGAGTGTTACTGAGATAGTACAATACATACACATTATAGTTGAAAGAGAAGTTCTGGCACGCCTCACTCATGTACCACCAAAGCGCAAAATGCTCATTCAGTAAATGACCACAGACCTCCGGGTTTGAAAATGTCAAGCGGTGGCGGTATTCCACAGTCAGAACAACAACAGCGGAAAATGACCGCGAATATTATTAATTATTTACATTCAAAAGATGTTGTATATATGTCCCGATAGACTGGTGAAAATATTCACATGCTCAACGCCTATTACGTTCAATACTTTTGTCAAACCGAAGTTCATTATACCTTCTTTTTATTACTCCTCCACTATCAGGATCTTTTGCACAATTATATCCAGCTCCTAGAGGAAGGGGAATGATCCTCACAAGTGCCTTTTGACATGTTGTCCGAGGACTATCTATGTGATTTCTTTGAAGTTTCAAGTAGCGGCCGTGCTCTGCAAATGATTGGGTACCTTGACGTACAACAACCAATAGGACGAACCTCTATTGACATTCACTTCTTCCTCTATGTCCTAGGTATCCAAATCAGACTCTATTGACAGCATGTACGTCGATATTGGTCAACATGTACTCACGCTATAGCATCTCCATAACATCGTCATCCGACTATTTTCGTAATCGGCACGGCAACTGATGAAACCAACAGACCTTTCTTTGATGGCTTGGATCAGATCGATGCCTCAAAACTTATGCTCGAGAACACAAGCGAACAAGCCCCCATATAGGTTTCAAATTGTACAAATAATGATGACAAGGAGCATCCAAAGTTCAGGGTTTCCGCCACGATAAAAGGCTTCATTCATTGGGTTGACAAAACCTACTGGATGGCATGACGACTTCAGTGGTTATTGAGGCGACTCGAATATAGGGCAAATGAGCAACGGCCTTGTCAATCTGTGCATAAGCATACAAGGATTGGAAACCTTGTCAGTGATCTACATAAATTATGCCATTGCCCCCTAATGTCACCTGAGCTTCATGCTTAGGTGAACGTGCTGTTCATTCGACTGGATTGCTCCAACCAATCTTACAATTGTATTCACAATACCAATCTCTTCCCAGAATATATTGGGGAGGATGGCGCATTTGGGGAGCAGGTGGACAGTCCAGAAAGGTGTCTATGCCTCAAAGAACATAGAAATCACTGCAATTTCTTGTCCCAATGCCAATATAAATATCTGTACTCATATATACAAAAGCCAGAGGTCTCTATACATCGTAGGGCATAAGAATGACCACAATCCCTCGGCTTTATACCAATACCGATAGACCCAAAGAAAAGGCAAAGGATTCTTGTTTCAATTATGAATTTTGATACTGATATACTCAAAATCATGGATCACTCAAGAACTGGTGTCTGCCGTTGGGTTTCGATTCGCCAGACTGATCAGCTGAATTGTTCAAGATCAGGTTGAGAACAAACATGGAGGTTCCTTGGAACTGTAGCACATACAATCTTCACACTGTGCTCTAGTTTCCAACAGACAATCCACAATGCTTTTTGGGCTATGCCCCTGTCCGTAATGATCAGCTTTGGATTTTTTTTCTCCCTTCAAGGTTTCTTGGACTTTGAACCTTTATCAAAGATCTTCTTTGCTTGATCACCCATGTGACAATCAGCAGTATGCGTCATTTGATTATGCTGTATATTTTTTGATATGCGATCATTATGATGGTGTTTTTTCTTCTCTCGCAGGAATCTCTTATAAGGGTGGCCAACTTGTGAAAGAAGCAGTTTGTGTTCTGCATCATCGTGTGGTGTAAGGCTCAAACACAATATTGGACAATGAATGAAATTGTTGAGACCACCCACTGTCCCAAGCTTCTCGCCATGCAATTGCTGATCAGAAGGCTTGGATGTTGAGGGCCTCCATCCTTATGATGTAGTCCTGGATATCTCCCTTGTACTGCAAGTCCTGTCATCTTGTTGGAAGCATTTGTTTCATTCCTCAGCATCGATGAATTGTTCCTCCTGGCAGCAGTAATAGGGGAAGGTCAACTCTGATGCAGGAATCACAAGAGCTACAGCGACTAAGGCTGGAGTCAAAACACTCAGAGCAGTAGGGATATGGGCTTCCTCCAACACAACCTGCGCCGTCATGATTGCACTCGGGCATCGGAGTCCGAGCATCACTGATCCAGATTCCGCTGCCCAACGTGACGGTGAATCGAATGCGGAATGCTTCAACATCCGGTCTGGTGTCTCTTCCTTGGAGTGTGACAAATATCCCTGGCCATGGACAGTGCAGATGGTTTCATTCGTTCATTTCAGAGTTTGATTCGAAGAACACTGGTGAATTATCAGAACTTCCTGTCAACGATCATCTTGGAATTCATTTCTGAAGCCTTTCATTCCCTTGGGTTGAGCGATTTGGGCAGGGTATTTCAAGCCGTTCATGACAGTAGCATTTTCTCATCAAAAACAGCGTGTACGCCTTCCCAGACATTGGTGGACTGGACTTTCATCACAGCAAGTGCTGTTTGTGTATTAGCCGTAAAGACTTTGAAATTGAAACATAATATTGGAATGCTATTTCAAACTCCGGGCTTTCCATCATGCCCACTATCAGGCAAACAACATCGTATATCTTTTTCTGCCTAGCTATCAGGCCTTTATACTCCTGGGCCAACACAGATAGTATCATGTAGATTGCAAGATTCGTTTCCCCTGCTTCTTGGATCAGAGCATCCATCCATTTCAATACACCATTGATTCTGTTCAAAGGTGGATACCCCAGACTGGAATATCTTTGAACTGGGCTGGTATTCTGTCAGCTGCTGTTAGTGTTGGCAACAAACGGCAGCGGTTGGTGGGAATTGACGAACCGGTTTGATTCGTTCGAACCGAATCCTTGCCAAGATTGTTGCTCAAACCTGACCACATTCGCGCCCGAATTTCAAATGAGAATAAGTATGCTAGTTTTTGTCCGATCGGCTTGAATGGGTTTTTATCTTGTAGGTAACTTCATGCGCTACAAGATAAAACACATTCAAGCCGATTGGACAAGAACTCACTTACGTCTTTTTGTTCGAAATTCAATGGTTCATGAACCGCTTTATAACCAACCGGCAGAAATTCGCAAATCACAGATCAAACTTGAATCAAATCCCTGCTCGGTTCAATCCGTCACAAACCGATTCGGTTCGTTCCCCACACTACCTGCTGTGTGTTATCATTGGATAGCATCAATCCATTCTCTCTTCTGATCACCGTATAGGCCTCTGCCATATGAGTGTCAGATCCATTTCCAATCATTATGACATTACCAAAACATACCTGGCCAGCGATTTGGTTCAGCGAGGAATTAGGAACCGAGTCATAGCCTCTTTCAGCGGTAGTTTCGATGGTGTGTCGTCGGGGGTGTAATCACAATTCGTTAATATCCAATCTGATAACAATTCCGAATTGTTGAACGGCAAAGTCTCGTGCTGACGCTCCTTTTTGGCAAATGGGGTTTGCAGTTTCCTAGAGCTCGATAATAGCTCAGCCACTTTCATAGTAGGGATTGTATTCTTTTCTATTTCTGCAGATGTTGACTGATCTTCCAGAACTGGACCTACATTTACAGTGTGAGATGGAATCTTTTGTACGTATGGTGTCATTTTGAATAACTCAGATATCTCAGAGGTTAGTTTTTGCACACAGATTGAGGCTGGGAATGTATTGCCTTTTGTGGTAGTGATATGCCAAGAACAAATCTTGGGGTTCCTGGGCTTGGGAATTGGTATCGGGGTCTTCTTGTGTGTCAAGGAAGGTATCTTGAAAAGTGTTCGAAGGAATCGATACACAAACAAAAAGTGTACCAATTCCAATCATACTGCAAAGAATTCAGGACTTGCTTCGAAGGTTGGTCAGGAAATTTGCTCAGAATTTGAAATTACAAAATGATGTTCATTGAAATGATTAGCATTTTAAATATTATATTGTTAAATCTTGATCTGCATGCTGAAATAATTGATGATGTCTTTCTACCCTCGAAGAACACACAGTCTTGATTCCAGCATTTTTACTTCTAACAAATACTTTGATTCATGCGGATCTCAGGACCTCAGCACCATAACCACATTCTAAATGATGCCCACTCATTCACAACTACCCCAGTCCTGCATTACCCATTCTCTATTGTCCTGATCATCAATATATTATAATAAAGCCAAGGTATTCTTCAACAGATGAAGTTCGCATACTTGTGGTGCTAAACCAACAGTATCCTTTTGATCTGATGACCTCTAGATGAATACACCTATTTCCACTGGCAGCTTTTTCGCTGGGTCAGTGTGTCAGAGTCAGAACATATTCTTAGGTCTCCGGCAGTTGTCAGCGATGGGGATGGAGCCATTAAGCAGTTTCCCAGCGCTCTTTTTGTTACCGGCAAGCGTCAGTTTGTTGGCTGGTGCCATTGCGGAGAGAATTGGCTGTCCATTTATGTTAAATATATCAAGTTCGCTGCGGGGTCATGAACAATCAACCACAATTTCCCTGATGAGACGTCATCGGCAATCACTCGTCCCGGATGCCAGCGCCAATCTTTTGGGATGGCCAGCAAACAAACACCCATACCAATGATAAACAACAACGGCTAGTTAATGGTGGCTGTCGCTTCTGCTCCGATTTGCCAACAACAAATGCACAGCCGGCACACAGCTGAATGGGATCGATTAAAGAAGCTGACAATTGCCGACAACAAAAGGAAAGCCGGCAACCAGCTGAATGGCGACAGCGTGAAGAAGATGATCTAAGATGATGTGCCGACTCTGCATAGCGAAGCTGCTTGCTATCGAAAGAGGCTTTTTTATTTGGATCTCATCAGGTTGAAAGGATACCACTGGTCTGGTGGCACAAGTCCCCAAGCTTGATGTCATACAGGATACCGATGGTCTGATTATGATCTAATGACGATAAAGACAATAGAGGATCGAGAGATGGAGGCAGTGGTAGTTGCAAAAGAATGGGAATCAATTTGAAAAAGGTCAGAAGGCGGTTATGGTGCTGAAGCTCTAGGGCAAATCACAAATATCAGTATTTGATAGAAAGTGAAGAGGATGGTATAAAGACCTTCGGTTCTTCGAGCGTAGAAATGCATCAACCTTCTCAGCAAGACGAACACACCAAAACAATATACGAATTGGAGAAAGTGTACTATTTTTCTTCAAAATCTTTTAATCATTGCTATATTCCGAGTGAAGCTCCTGACCTGCCGTAGAAGCAGTCCCGAATTAAGTACGGATACTCCTTGACCGGATAAACCTGGAGTGTCGCTCCTGGTATTACAATTTGTAATCAAAGATTCCGAGCTCAAAAGACTGCAGCCATTCTCTTGGTGTCAATATATATTGAAGGTGTGGGTGTTAGTTTGCTAGCCTTCCACAAAGATTGGCCTTGGCATCCGAGGTGTGAGATAGCTGATGACGTCAAATCAGGGAAATCGTGGGTGATTGAATATGACCCTGCTGTGAACTTGTTAGATGTAATATTTACTCTATATTTTCTTTCATACCTATATACATTCATGCATTTTTTTGTAGACTAGGGTGCATCACTACACTCAATATTATCTGCTTCTATGAACTAAAGATTTTCTCAAGCCTCGCAACTATATACCGGTTCGTATCATTATATCATTCAATACCAGTTCAGACAAACAGTTGGTTGGTACAGTTTGAGAAATTGCAGGTACAGTTGGAGTGTTATAAACTGTAGTACAGATGCCAATGATACTGGTATACTGGATTGAACTGATGGTATGGTTACGGCTGCACTGTGGTTTACACACTTTGATTGCGGGTTTTGACAGAAAGTGGCGATGCATTTGAGAATAGCAATATTACTCGAAGACACCTACAAGTGCGTGGTAAATTCCCTACCACACCTGCGGATGAATGACTAAGTCTTTTTTAGTGTTTGAATGTACTGGCAGTTTTTCAGTTATTCCAGTATATAGGTCTGGATCGTCTGGTATGGTTTGTGGATTCAGACAGTTGGTATTAAATGGTTCAGTACAATTTTGCGCTCGATTTTGTACCAGTTTGATCTCTTGCAAGGCTTGGATTTTGTTTGCACCTGGCAAATCAACTTAGTGTGTTCAACCATCCTGTCCATCAGCCATGGTAAGTTGTATCTCTGAGTTCTTGCGAAGATGAACAAGATGGCGCAAATTTGCCTGTCCTCGGTGAGCTAATGAATTACATCATCTCAACTAACGAAGGGTGGGGACGATCAATTTGTCATTGCTGGAAACATCCACCGTCTCTGGGGATCATTGGGTGATTACAGTTATATTCAAAAGAGACCAGCACACTTCATACATTTCAATCTTTTTATGGCCTATAGATACTGGCTGAACCATGGGCTGAAGGATATGGGACTGGAGGTATTGACTGACATACCGGCTGATGGTATAGGGCTGGAGATTTGGGCTGACAATGAATAGCCGGTTATTGGAGCTTTAGAGTTAGATATATTTCAAATGGAGTAGATGTTCATGGATCTTACTTCGAGGTCAGCAGTGTATTTATGGCAAATTAATATTATTTTTGTGGCGTACATTGAACATGGGATATAGAAGTCGGAAGATGACCACTGGTGTTCGCCAGTGTTACAGTACCATTGATTAGAATTATCAACTCAATTTCTGTTGGGCATCACAAGATTATAACGCACAGCCTGCAGATGAAGCTTACACAGTTGGTTTTAGGAATATGCTTTAGTGTAATACTCAATTCATGTAATTATTGTGCTGCAACAAACTATGAGTGAAACGCAACATTTCACAAGCTCCTGACTCCAAGTGACGTACAACAGAACCTATCCAGTTGAGGATCATTTGTAGAAGTATAAATATATAACTATGTAGCATAAGGCTAAAGATCTTGGATTGCCACAATCGATGATATTGGGTTCATGGCGATATTTTGACCCTTAGGGATAGCAGATGTGCCAGTCTGATTTGCCAGCCAAATCAGCAGTTCTAATTGCGTGCGTTCCAAATAAATTGATGAATGTTAGTATTCGAGACTAACTGCCTTAATATGCATCATGATGTTGATTGAGATGGTGATGATTATGGCCCTGTGACGTTCAATAATATTGATGAACTCGAAGTTGAGCACTCATCACGAGTCAAGCTTAAGTCTGGCTTCAAATACCGGCTTGAGCGTTAACTGTCTTGGCCAGTAGGCAAATCTTGAGTTTTCGAACATTGGTATACTGCTACAGAAGACCTTTCCGCCTGAGCGCAAGAAAGCTTCGATGTTGGCTTAAAGAGAATGATGATATGGTGATATTGTGCGACGGTAAAATATCAGCGAAAGAAGTCATGTTGGGGCAACTTGAATTATTGAAAAACAAAATTGCAGTGAATATACATCGCAAGTAGCCAACATGTGGACTGTAGGTCGCACTTCCAGGAACGTTGAATGTTTGTTTGGGTCATATGATGATATATGTAGTTGTGCTGGGTTGAATCGAATTGGCTGCAATGAATTCGACTGCATATAGCCAGCTGAATGCGTATATATTTGTGGGTAAATATATATGCAGGGAATTCACTGATTATACACTTGGTAAATAGACCAGCGCATTCACAGAGGATGGATGCAGGGGTACCTTCCGCAGATGCACCAGTGCAGTCACTGAGAGTGGAACTTGTTGAATGGAACAGTCTCACCGCAGAGTAACATCCTGAGTGACTCGACTACACACAACAATCATTATGACTTCAGATTACCCACAAGAGCCTCTGTTGTTGCCTCTGTAGAACCACGTGCTGATAATCTGGTAACCACAGCAGTCAGCAGGATAGATCAAGCTGACCGCTAAGTCAATTTCTTCCATCCACCCAATCATTCATTATCTTCCGTTTGCCCATCTTGTTTGAAAAGATTCCCTGACATTCAATCTCCGACACTCGAGTTTCGCTACATTGACAGACAGAAGTCAACCTCCATTCTCATCCGTATCATAACAGTTTTCACCATATTTTTGCAGCTTCCGCTCTCCAACAGCCAGGTGTCACAATACCCAGTTGAAGAACGGTGATTGTAGTGATCCGTAGCAGCTACAAACACTTTCACCTTGAAGGATCCTCCTACATAGTGACGATGTTTGATAGAGCCCAAATGCAAGGTTATTTTGCACACCAAGAAAGAGCATGGTTGCAAACCCCACATTGATTACTGCAACCAAAATGTGGTAATGAATGCTACTGCAATTGCACTTGAGTCGATTGAAATCCAAGATTTACCAAATGCGGAGTAGTCCGAATTACTCGAGGCCTACAGAGGTGGGTTTGGACTGGTCAGCTATACACACTTTGCAGGAAATATCCCAAATGACAGTCCGATGGTCCAACATTATAACAAGGGGATGCTCCCAGTCATTTGGCTTTGGCAATTCCTGGGCCATTATCCCAAGCTGATTTTACACTATTCAGCAAATCACATTCATCATTGTGAACCTGTGTCGATCGGTGCATCTTCGATGCCACCGGCATTACCCATCCTTGAACTCTTAAACATGAAGAGGAAGATGATGTAATCAGTGAACCACTATTATTCAATATCCCAAAGAATCATTCGTAACAGCTTCATTCACAACAATTCCACCCCAGGCAAAGTCCACAGCCCAGTCCAGGGAATCAGCCCATTAAATCTAAACATTGAATACACCAACGACTGAGAGGCATACATCTATATGGCATCAAATGCATTTGCAGATGAAGTTGAAGTTTTGGAAAGAAACTGCTGAGCACATAAGTGACATCTCCTCACCTACTGAGAAGTCAATACTCCATTCCACAACTACAACCTCAACAATCAGTATCACCACAGAGAAAACTCCAACAGTGATAAATGTATTACACAACCAAATTCATTACTGACTACAAAACCCAATACAGAACCCGAATCAGAAAATAAGACAATCACCATCTCAGTCGCCACCACTGTTCAACAGGAGATCATGTATCTGGGCATGCTTCACACAATGAAATTCAAAGTCACCACCCCCGTTGAAGGATTTCACAAGATATTCAAATTAGCCAGATTCCAGTTGATGACTGCTAACCTGCAAACCGTACCAAATATCTTGGTACTTGGTTATTCTGCAGGACTTCATGCTCTAATTCATCCGCCACCTATTCACCAAATTGGGATGGCTGTGATTGGTCTGTCAACTTGGCTTGATGCACAAGAACCAACATAAGTTGATACTTATGATACCCTCAAGGCCAAGTTGGAGTTTAGGTTTATGCGTTCAAGCAAGGCATCAATGCAAATCATGAATATGATCCAAACCACACAATGATCCCCTGACAAGATGGTTGAAGAGTGTATCACAGAACTACATGAAATTATGGGCGCAACCCGGTTGGAGAAAAATGTGAATCAAACCATTCAAATGGAACGTGTACCCTTATTCTGAGGAAAGAAGCTCACAGACTCCAGGCAAAAATAGCAACATCTTGAATTATGTGACATCCAGAACGAAACAATTGCATGTGACGCAGTGCTCGGGAATCCAGATCTAATACAGAGATATCAAGAAAATAAAGATGTTGGGAAGACAGCCCAAGTATATCGCAAGCTGGCAGATGAATATTCATGATTAGGCAGGGAGTTAGACCAGCAGAGACAGTACCTAACCTCGACTTGCAAGCTCCAAAGGGATGGGCAAATTCAGAAGAAATGAAAAACAAGGATCATACGCCAGTTAAAGAAGAGTCAAATGGATCGTTTAATTGTTGGAACAGCTGGGAGCATGTTCATGGTTCGAGGTCATGTCTTCAAGCTGTTCGAAATTGCAACGTATGAAAATTTCTCAGGTAACAAAATGAAAATGTAGAACATGAAAAACCCAAGTTTTAACATGAGACATCCAAGGACAACGGACAGTTCATGTGAGCAGTACAGATCAATCGAAAAGCCATTTCATGAAATTCCCGTGGATGAGTGGCCAAGTCCGATGATGAGTGCATCTTCGTATATTCTACCCATGACTATTCATTCAATGGATTTACATCCACATTGAACAATAACAAAGTTGATACACAGCTTGAAGAAGAGGCAATAATTTATAGAGTGTGTCAAGAACTTACACATGCAAAAATGTGTTCTGCTGGAGGTCGTCCGAACACAGGCAGGGTTCCCAACTCTTTCGTTTGTCCGTGATTGGAATGGATGGGTACCAAAGGCAAGAATCCGTCTGTCTGAAAACTGAACGGAGACAGTACCATCTGTTTGGGACTTGATGGCAACTGGCAGAAACAACGGCCTTCGATGGATATGTCTTGGCACACATAGCAACAATCATAAGGAAATTATTCCAGTCACAATTCTGACCAAGATGTCAAATCTGTGACCATCCACTGATTTCATACTATGTCTGACTCTGTGTCTCCATAGAAAACACCCTCTGAACCCAGGACTCCATAACTTCTGACGCCTGTATAACATCATCAGACTTGATTGAGTTTAGCCTGAAGATACACACTAACTGTACAATCATGGTGGATAACGGCTGACATTCTGCCCAGCATGCTGGAGGACAGTGATTGACAGCATTGGCAAGGTCTGTCTGTCTTGGAGAAATCTGAGATGGACGGCCAGTGATTGCCTTTGGATGAAACAGTTGAAACCACTGAATGCAGGATGAGGTGATCCGGATATGGTATTTCCCAGACCAAACAATTGTGCATATGTTCGTGGAGTTTGGATTCCTACAGAATCCCTCCAGGCTTTGAAGCCACCAATCAACTTGATCTGTTTACTCAAATGTTACACAAATTTCCGACAGTGCATTCTCAAATAGCTATTTCCTGATCTTTTCATTGGAATTGGGAACAGTGCCCGCCTTCAGAGACTGTAACAATGTTCATCGGTGTATGGCCTTATATACACCTATAAGAGTAGATTCATTTCCAATTTTGGATAGATTATCATAATAACGTAAGCGGTATGTAAAATTGTCCTTGGAATGCAATTTCACTTCCACAAAGTGACTATACAGTGGGCGGTTCTGCCAGCCACCATTATAGGGGCAATGTTCTAAATGACAACTTCCTTAAAAAACTCCACTGGAAGAAGAAGAATTTGAGTTGAAAGAAAATTCTCCATCTCTGGTGTGAAGACTCCGCATTGGAATCATTCAGCATGCAACTCCAAATCACTCTTCCAAAGGCCTTTTCATTAACACTGTTTCCCTGGGCATTCATGACGCTTGCCAAATTGTTGATGCTTCAATAAGTCATGGACACTCGATTTGAATGGCAGCCATCGTTGGAAATCTTTATCTTCATGACCATGCTGTTGACTGTGGGGTTGAAGTTACTGTAATAATTTTCATCCTGGTACAGAAGACCTTGGAGGCCAATCCTGAGATGTCAATCAAATACAACAAACACTTGAACATGACAGGAGTCATGGCAAAAACTATGATGAAGGGGTATTCCATTACAGCAGTTGACTTCAGTCTAGAGGTCAAAGCAAACCTGGGCCATTATATCTAGGGAGACAATATTGTGAAAACATGATTACTTTTGTTGAAACTGTTTCTCTCATGGATCATACCATGATCTGCATGAGGCACAACTTCATCACAGTTCCTACTTTGTCAACAGTACAGAATATGATCCATAACAACATGTATATGAGTGATCCTCACTGGCTGTCTCTGGATTTGGTTGCTTCTATGGAGAAATTGATATCTGCTGCAGCATTGATCTATCCAACGAAGAATGAGAGTGAGATCGACACGAAGCATTCAAAAACCTGTGCAATTGCAATGGTAGGTGATTGGTCCTATTTGGAAAAAGAGGGGAACATTGAAGAAGAGAATATCAAAGAGAGAGAAATTGGACCAGAGAAAGAAATCGGAAAAGGAAAAATATACAAACAGGAGGAATATTGTTTTGAAGATGATATAGAGTTTAAAGCAGAACTTGAAAACTCAAATACTAGAGAGGGGGAGGAAAAGAAACCATCAATTAAAGAAGTGGATGACAATATATTCACTGGGGAGCCAACAGCAAACAAAATGATTGAAGTTAAAAAGTGAAGAGGTTCCAATTACATGAATTCGGAAGAATGAAAAGAAATAATTGCTCTCATTTTTGAAATCCCAGGTATCAAAGAGTTGAAATTTGAAAAAGTCCGTTTGGAATTATTTACAATGAATGGAACATAGGTTCAGGAACTTCTAGTTGCTGGTGGTTATATGGAAGAATCAGCAAAGACTTCGATAAAGAGAGAAACTATGGTGGCTATGGTCAATGTCGGTAGTCATTGGAGGGAATAGCAGAAGTATATGATCACATATGTGAAAAATGAATCATATAATAATATGCTGACCCCTGGAGAGAGAAACTGATTTCAACGTCTATCTCATGAGTTGCTGCTGGACAACAAAGATCAATTGGTACACAAAAATAAGTTCAGAAACTTTTATTTGGTTTTCACGGTTTCCGACATGATAGACACAATATGAACTTTCAACACTATTCGATGGAGATTGCATTACACAGCTGAGCTGACTTCTTGCGTGTACGGCGTCTGGTACTACTGGCCAACGATGAGATCCAATAACTCCAACCATTCAAATACATGCTACCGGTGTCAAATGGATAAACCATTTCCACTATTCAATTCTGAACCAATGAAGCCGATCATCTGTCTTGAAATGTTTGAGATACTTATGGTTTGTATTCTGGCCCCTATCTTCATGGCAGGAGGCTCGAATACTTCCGGCATATTATTGATAATATCACCAAATGGTTGCAGATAACAGCCACAGGAAAAGGCTACAGTCAAAGAATGAAACAAGCTTCAGAAGCCAATAATAAGAGGTTCAGTTATCCCCGAATCATGTATTCTGACAGCGGTACACATATTTGCAATGAAAATGTTCTGCAATAGTGCTGAGATGATGGATCAAAATGGTTATTTGGAGCTCCAGCGGTTGTGAAATCCTGAGGAAAAGCCAAAACATTCATCAAAATATGCAAATATACTATTTAAACAAGTTGACAACCAAATGAAGAATTGGGTCAACGTTGTCGTCAAGATCATTGACCTGCCTCGATTTGCATTCAAGACATGTGTCCTTGATGGCAACATTGGCTTGACAGCTTCAGTGCTACTGCTTGGTTACGATCATGAATAGACAATTATTAATTGGATTGTCTGCGGACATGTTACCATCAGTGAGATTAAACATAATCAACTTTACCCCCCAAGAAAAATGCATATCAATGGAATAAGAGGGGAAGCTATCGACAGAGCACTGAATCCTTGCCAGCAGAGAACACAGGCTTATGAAAAATGGATTGCCAAACTTACTTATCAAGTCAGAGACTTTGTTCTTGTACTGTATCACCAGATTGCGGATTCTTTGAGGCATCCCAGGAATTTTTGATGGACAGGACCATTCCAGATGTTCTATATTGACAGGGAAGACTAGGGTAAATTGATAGATGCTATCGGGCTTGTGCTTAACAGATGGCATACCGATTAACTATATCCTTAGTACCTTTGATCTCAATCTAACAGAGTAACACTTGTATATATTGCTGACTTTGCCAGGGATGCCATCATGGGGATTATTGAGTGACAAAGGTTCTTTGCAAATGATAATCTGAATCTTTTCAGCCTTCGTAGTATCTTTGGTTTGTAGTTTACTGGGTCTCATAGTGTTTCTACGATGGAGGATTTTGGCCTTCTTTCAATATGGAATGTCATGCATTTTGGTTTGATGTCTGTTGTAGGCCTCGTCACTGTTATAGTTGTGGTTTGTCCAATCCAGTGTCCTTGATAAGAGGAGGTATCTCAAGTAATACTATGTGGTAATATCGATTTTGAGGCTCGGCAGGTGTGCTTGGCATGATTGGGCAAATCGCAGTTTCAAAGCTTTCATTGTACCTTTGAGTTTGCTTTCATTCGATAGACACTCATCATTACATCGGATGACCTAAAGGTGTATCTGCTGTTTCTCTAATGAATGATGTCCTGTCAAAATACTATAATAATACAGATAGAAAGAAACAAGAAAATATATTCACTCAAAACATATTCCATTGACATGATTTAGCAGAGACCAGAGTAGACGATCGCAGACCCAGATATGTGTTGGAATACTCGGAATATATTTGTAAGTGAATAACGATACAATTGTGATTGTCAACGGTGTGGGACCCACAAACTTATAGATAAATGGAACAAATAAATGCAATTGTAGAACAATACCCCAGAGTATTCAACAATTATCCACAATACGGTTGTAACACATAGCAAGTTCCCAGCAGGGTCATGTACAATCACCCACAATTTCCATGATTAGACGTTATCGGCTATCACTCATCATGGATGCCAGAGCCATCCTTTTTTGTTGCCTAACAAATGAACCCCCACATCATTGATAAGCAACAATGGCAAGTTCATGGCTGCAGTCGCTTCTGCTCCGAATTACTGATGACAAATCAAAATCCAGCAAACAGCTGAATGGCATCGGTGAAAAAGCTGACAACAAATAGACAGCCGGCACACAAGTGAATGGCGCCAGCCAAATGCTGATGCCCGCTGGAGGCCTATCAATACCTGTCGACACTGAACAGCAAATCTGCTCTCTATCGAAAGAGGCCTATTCGTCTCGAGGTCATCAGATTGAAAGAATACCACTGGTTCATAGGCCCAAGCCAGCAAATTTGATGTCATAAAGGATACCGTTAGTTTGATTATGATTCAATGACAATGACGATGATAAAAAATCATGATATGTAGTACCATGAAAGACGTGAATAAACAGGCATTGGTTCCAATGTGGAAACGGTGCTGGAGCTCATGAGAAAAGGGTAGATAGAAGTATTTGTTTGAGCCAAGACGAACGTATAAAGACCTCGGATTCTTCGAGGGTTGAAATGCATAATATTGTAAGCAAGGAGAACAAACCTTAACAATATTCGCTTTGAATACCTATGGTTTTCATTCACAATCCTTTCGTGATTTCACCTTCTGAGCTGACCTCCTAACCTACTGGCGAAGCAGTCCTGAATGAAGTACAGATATTGCTTTAATCGGGTTCACCTTAAGCTAACCTCCCAGTGTTACAGGAGAAGTGCAAGTCGGAACCGGAGCAAACCGCCAACCACACCACCGTCGCACAGCTCCGGCTGGAAATGAATATGCTGCTGCACCAGGTCAAAAGTCTCTCCTCTGGGAACAGCAAGCTTGAATCCAAGTTGTGAGCTTTTCAGTGCGTCATTCAAGGACTTACAATTAACCAAGTAAATGCGACTCAGGCACCCAACACCTTCTCTGAACCGACCCCACCCTCATCTCGGAACTGTAACTTCCTCGAACCGGCTGCTGCCCCATCATGTATTACCAAGAGCTTTGCTCTAGGTGTGCCCGGTCCAAATAGTATCAGAATTTGATTCAGAAGTTGCTTGGAAGGTATGTCAGAAGGTTTGCTTGGGATTTGAAATCATTGAATGATTCTGAACGAAATGAATAGCTACTGAATGCGTCTATTGTCAAAGCATGTTCTCCTCCCTGAGATGGATGATGCCTTTCTTCCCTCAAAGAAGCAAAGTCTGTTATACATTCGTCTTCAATCAAACAAATACATCTGTTTATTCATTTCTCTGGAGTTCCAGCCTGGTGACCACCTTCCAACCATTTCCCGCTGATTTCGCAACTACAGCAGCCCTCCCTCTCTCCATCCTCTATCTTCTTTATCGTCATTAGATTATAATCAGACCATCGGTATCCTTCATGACATCCACCTCGCGGGCTGATGCATTCGGGCCAGTGGTATCGTCACGGTTGTGCTGAGTGACGATCGATGGTGGAGTAATGATCGGTGAATAATACAAAGGGTAATGCAGGACGAGAATGAAATCAGGTTTCGAATGGAGGCTGAAGCACAACGAGAATAAGATCAGGTTTTCAACGAAGGCTACAGCACGACCAGAATCAAATCAAGGTTTGAACGGAGGCTAAAGCACGAAGAGAACGAATTCAGGTTTCGTTCGGGAATGAGATTAGGTATTACGGAAGACGTAGGAATCGTGCAAAGGAAGTGTACAAAGAAAGCAGGAGTTTGGATGTACTATGGAACGAGTGAATTACTGGATATAAACCAGGCGTTCGGCGGAGGATAAGTTTCTTTCTTCACTCGTTCTCTCATCTATAAAACAAGCAATTCGCTTCGGCTTTCACATCGTTCACACTCGGTGATTCTGGATCGAGTCTCTTGCGTACAGTCTTTGCTTCTTTAGCTACAGGCTATTCTCGACTCTTGAAGCCTTCCGGCTGATGGATTTTATAACCCCTAGAACCCCGAACCTTGTGCACTCGACACCCAGCCCTGAACCCTTGACAGAAGAACGAGTCTACAATCGATTCTACCGGTTATATCTTCAGTTTATTTGCCGTTATCCTCACCGTTCAGGCTGCAATTATTGTCATCTCACCTGTGACGTTTCCTGCATCGTTTTTAAATCCGCAAGAACTCTGGAAACAGATTGGTTATCCATTCCTATTGGAGACACATCTGTTTAGGTTGCCTGTGGACACATCGAAGACCAACGAATCCAGATATGTTTGGCAATCAGTGCCATTTCTAGATGAGCGACGAACCTACCTGTGACTGTATTTACTACTGTTACTGTTCCGAAGAAATGGGGGACCTAGATCACGACTATCCAAATCCAACAATCCACTGCGCCTGCGGATCACCACAAGAGTGGCTGGTAAACCAAACCTGTGATTGCAACATTGAAGAATTCGATACCTTCTTCGACTGTATCGAAGAACACAACTGTATCCTTTGTTCACTTTGGATTCTCGGCCTCGAAATCACCTTACCCTGGTATCTAGCCAGTGTTTAATGTGCTGGAATCCAAGCAGCTGTGGTTGTTGCATCATTCCCTGTTCTAACGATTGCTGGATTAACTGGCCGAACAATAAGTGGGAGCATATTTGTGACAGATGCGTGGAAAATGAATGTTCATTAGGACTTAATATCGATAATTACCTACAGCAGTCACCCTTTGTAGATAGCAAACATGGACGGAAGCTCATCAGCACCAGAAGCTCGATACATAGAGCTATCCTGAGTAAATCAAGAGATAATGGGACGTCAGGTGCTGGTAGATTTCACCCAACACGATCTAACGCAAGCCTTGGAAGCGGCGAATTCATTGAAGGACACTATAGGGCAAATCCTAGCACTACCTCCCTCCTAAATCGAGAATCAGTTACGCAGGCTGAACGAACAAATCGCCACCCAAGCAACAACCATTTCAGAAACCAAAGACAGCAACTCCGCCCTGATGAAAGAAGGAAAGGACCTCCTAGCAAACCAAGAGAACACGGACCAAGAACTGGCATTAACACAACAAAAAGTAAAGGGCTTGGAAGCAAGAGCAGCCGTCTGTACACACGGAGACTTGCAAACGAAGATCACAGATCTAGAACATCAACTAGCAAGCAGACCGCCAGAAGGGACGAAGAACCTCAGACAGGAGTTAGAAGAAACAGAGGAACAGCTAAGGATCTGTGGAGAAGAGAGAAACGAATATCGGGACCAGTTCAAACGAGTGCTCGTGCTTGCGGTGAATGGTCGTAATGGTGGCGGTAACAGAGGACATAAAGGCAGTGAAATTGTCCGATTTTCGGGAACAGACCGAAGGGCTCTTCGAGGATGGATGGCACAACTAGCCATTAAAATTGCAGATGAACCGGGACGATTCTTCAGCGAGCAATTCAAAATGAGGTACGCGGCAAATCGACTAGAAGGGGTGGCCCTGAATCAAATTCAACCGTACATCGACAGGAAAACTGGAGATCTGAAGTTAGAATCACTAGAAAAATTGCAGGACCTGATGCAGTTGGCTTTCGGAGACCAGGACATACGGGCCACAGCAAAACGAGAACAGGTCAAACTTAAGCAAAAGGATCGAGAATTTGCCCAATACTCCGCAGAATTTCAACGGTGGGTACCTGACGTCGACTGGAACGAAACAGCCCAGTAAGAAGTGTTATGAAAAGGCCTATCTGAGGTGCTGAAGGACTCACTATAGCACTGTAACATCCCGTCGGACCTCACGGAATTTGTCGATATGTGTTCAAAAAGAGACTCCAACATCTGTGTCCGAGGTGTGGAGAGAAAGTCAGAAAGATGGACAGCAGGGTCAAAGAAACACGAAACCACGAGCAACACCACACCTGCCCCAGATATAGCACCAGCAGGCACTGTGGCAGGTTACCACGGCCCCGCTCCAATGGACCTTTTAGCAATCATGGGGAGGAAGATTACGCCGGAGGAACGAAAATGACAAAGGGAAGGAGGATTGTTTATGTACTGTGGGGATAGCAGGCATTTCGCAGCAAGTTGCCCGAGAAAATTGAAAGCAGCATCAGGGCAGTTGGAAGCAACACCTATTCAGAAAGCAGGAAATGAAATGGACGCAGATCCGGAAACAGGCAGGGAAGTCGAGTCGGGAAAAGCCTAAGCCAGTGCAATAAGAATGGTCATTGCGCTGGGCACGGATCTCCTTTGGCTACAGTTGTTAAGTCTCGTTTTGGAATTTCGCAGTTTTCAATTAGTAGAACAGAAATCAAGGAGTCTTAAATGGAAAGCAAGAATCTTGTTGTGAAATGCTGGCTGAAAATCGGAGACAGGTCAATCGATACGCACACGCTAATTGACTCCGGCGCCACGGGAATAGCATTTGTGGACAAAGATTTTGTTCGCCATCATCAATTAGAAGAGAAGGATTTAAGAGAATCAAGAGAGTTAGAGGTTATCGATGGAAGAACCATCGAATCCGGAACCATTACGACCATGGCCAAGTTAAATATAGGAATATGATCACACCGGGGGCAATTACCAGCGTTCGTAACAAAGTTAGGGCATTACCCTATCGTGCTGGGTTTGCCATGGTTACAACTCCACGATGTCACGGTCAGATTCCAGAGCCGAAGGATTGGCTTCGAAAGCAGTTACTGCCAACAGCACTGCCAGCATCATTCGAGTGTATGGGTATGGCGCAACCACATGGAAACAACGGCCGCAGCTCCGGAACGGCGGAAGTTGGACATCTGTGCGGTAGCAGCATCACCTTTCGTGAGGAGAATAAGAAGGGAGAAACTCAAGGTTTACGCCGTTACACTGTACGAAATCAACAAAGCCTTGGAAATAAAGGACCTACAGGAGAAACCCCTCGAAGAAGTCATTCCCAAGGAATACCACAAACTTCTACCCCTGATCAGCATGGTAATCACGGAAACACTACCACCGCACAGACCCTACGACCATAAAATTACTCTGCAAGAGTGGTTCACACCGCTGTTTGGACCTATTTACAACTTATATCGAGAAGAGTTACAAGTTTTAAAAAAATAGATAGAGAAGAACTTGTCCAAGGGATTTATCCGATCATCTTCATCACCTTGCGGAGCTCCAGTGCTCTTCGCTCCAAAGCCAGGGGGAGGCATAAGACTCTGTGTTGATTACCGAGGCCTAAATGCAGGAACAATCAAAAACCGGTTCCCCCTGCCATTAATCCAAAAAACCTTGCTAAGACTATCGAAAGCTCGCTATTACACCAAGCTAGACGTCCGCGATGCGTATAACATGATTAGAATCGCAGAAGGGGATGAATGGAAAACGGCCTTCAGGACCCGCTATGGACTTTTCGAATCCTTGGTTATGCCCTTCGGACTTACCAACGCACCAGCGTCATTCCAAGAATTCATCAACGATACACTACAACCCTTCCTGGACATCTTCTGCACAGCTTTTTGGACGACATCCTTATCTACAGCGATAACCTGAAGGAGAACAAGATCACGTCACAGCAGTCATGACCGCACTCGAGGAAGCTGGTCTTCATCTAAAAGCAGAGAAGTGCGAGTTTCATAAAGAAGAAGTCAAATATCTGGGATTGATTGTCCGAGTAAACGGAATCAGAATGGATCCAGAGAGTGTCCAAGCAGTCGAAAACTGGGAAGCACTGGGGAATGTCAAGGAAGTCCAAGCCTTCCAAGGCTTTGATAATTGTCACCGATGGTTCATACGGAATTATAGCAAGGTAGTGCAACCACTAACAAAACTCACGAAAAAGTTAGTACCTTTCTGCTGGGGACCAGATCAAAACGCGTTCTCAGAACTTAAAAGCGCTTTTACGACGGCACCAGTGCGAGCCCATTTTCATTATGAAAAAGAGATATTCCTCGAAACCGACGCCTCAAGTTAAGTGTCCGCAGGAGTCCTTTCTCAATACGACGACCAAGGAATGCTACACCCAGTAGCCTTCATCTCAAAAAAACACTCGCCCACCAAAGATAACTACGAAATCTATGACCAAGAATTAGGTGCGATAGTCAAAAGCCTGGAGCAATGGAGACCCGAATACAAAGGCTCAGCACATCCGATTAAGATTCTTACAGATCACAAGAAGCTGGAGTACTTCATGACATCGAAACTGTTAAATCGAAGGCAGACCAGGTGGTTCGAATTTCTGTCGAGGTTTAAATTCAAGATCGTGTATCGCCCAGGCAAACAAGGACAAAACCCCGATGCACTCACAAGAATGCCAGGAGACATTCCTCCGAAGGCGGCGGCAGAAAAAACCCAGCAAATCGTGCTAAAGACAGAAAACCTCGACAAGGAGCTACGCAAAACCTTGGTAGTGGCGTTTGCAGAGACGGTCAATCTGGACAACGATTCAACAAGCGCCGACGAATTATGGAACTGGGTGAAAAGGGTGTGTCAACAATGCCTGTACGACAGCAGCGAAGGCCTATGTACCCACAAGAACAACTGTTGGAAATTTCCGAAATACAAACCTAACCAATGGACGAGGACAAACTCAAACGGATCCAGGAATGTCATGACTCTCCAGTTGCGGGACACCCAGGACGAGCAAACCTACGACATGCTAAGCCGAAGCCATTCCTGGCACCAGATGAGGAAGGACGTGGACCGCTACATACGAAACTGCCACACCTGGCAGCGAAGCAAGGCAACCCACGGAAAGACTCAAGGCTTATTACGACCGTTAGAAATACCGGAGCAACCAGGGAGGACTTGAGGATGGATTTTGTAGTCGGACAACCAGAAAGTGAAGGTTGAACGCAGTATGGGTGGTCGTCGATCGCCTGACGAAGATGCGACAATTGGTACCCTGCACCGAAAAAGTGATGGAAAAAAGCTAGATGAAATGTACGTCAAGGAAGTGTTCAGACTGCACGGACTGCCAGAAACAATAGGTCGGATCGAGGGCCGCAATTCGCTTCAGAGTTCTGGAAACACGTCTGTGACAGATTGGCAATCGAACAAAGGTTGTCAACCGCGTTTCACCCTCAAACCGACGGCCAAACCGAAAGAATCAACGCGGTAATGGAACAGTACCTCCGGAACTTTGTTAATTATCAGCAGAACGATTGGGTTCGGTAGCTACCATTGGCGGAGTTCGCAGCTAACAATCACAGCTCGGAGACAACTAATTGCTCCGCGTTTTTTGGCAATTACGGCTTTCACCCGCGAATGACATTCGGCCAACACCCAATTAAGGACCCCAACGATATTCGCGAGGTAAACGCCCAGCAGATAGCCCAACGGATGGAGCCACTTTTCAGCGAACTCAGAGCAGAGATGAAATGGACCCAAGCCGTACAGTCCGAACAGGCCAACAAATCCCGAAGAGTTGGAACGGAGTTGCGGGTAGGAAGAAAAGTATGGATGGAGCCAGAAACCGATCCACAGCCCGACCCAGTAAGAAACTGGACTGGAAACGTATTGGACCATATGAAATCACAGAGGTCGTCAGTCCATGGGCCTATAGAGTTAAGCTACAAGTCAACTACACATTCACAACGTTCAACCAATATCCAGATTAGGAATAGCTGCCCTGGATCCTCTCCCGAATCAAAAGCAAGAACCACCACCACCGGTTATAGTCGATGGAAAGACGAGTACGAAGTCGAACAGGTGGACCATTCCAGGCTGTTCCGAAGGCAATTACACTATCTCATGAATTGGAGAGGGTAAGACGAGCGCAGCTGGGAGCCTGCGGCCAACGTGGATGCACTTAAGGCTATTGATGATTTCACACTGAACAACCAGGCAAGCCCGGGTCGTGAGCCTCGTAGGTACTCGGCGTTGGAGAGGGGGAGCGAGTGTCACGGTTGTGCTGGGTGACGATCGATGGTGAAGTGATGATCGGTGAATAATTCAAAGGATAATGCAGGACGAGAATGAAATCAGGTTTGAATGGAGGCTAAAGCATGACGAGAATGAGATCAGGTTTTGAACGAAGGCTAAAGCAATGAAATCAAGGTTTGAACGGAGGCTGAAGCATGACGAGAACGAAATCAGGTTTCGTTCGAGCATGAGATCAGGTTTTATGGGAGACGTAGGAATCGTGCGAAAGAAGTGTACAAAGAAAGCAGGAGTTCGGATGTATTAAGAAACGAGTGAATTACTGTAATAAACCAGGCGTTTGGCGGAGGATAAGTTTCTTTCTTCACTCGTTTCTCGTCTATAAAACAATCAATTAGCTTCGGCTTTCACTTCTTTCACACTCGGTGATTCTGGATCGAGTCTCTTGCATACAGTCTTTGTTCCTTTAGCTACAGGCTATTCTCGACTCTTGAAGCCTTCCGGCTCTTGGATTTTGCAACCCCTAGAACCCCGAACCCTGAGCCCTCGACACCCAGCCCTGAACCCTTGGCAGGTATCCTCTTGATCAGATGACCTCCAGACGAATAGGCTGGATCAGATATAGAGCAGCTTCGCTGTTCAGACTTGGCACATATTCATACATCATCGGCTGATGGCTGGCGCCATGTTGTTGTTTGCCCTTTGTCCATTTGTTGACAGCTTTTTGGCCGATACCATTCAGGTATTTGCCGGCGATCTATGTATTATTCGCAATTTACAGCAATTTTGACCGATGCCATTTACAAGACATCGTTGCTTATCAATGGTGTGTGTATTTGTTTGCTAGGCATACGAAAATATTGGCTCTGGCATCCGAAACGAGTGATAGCCGATGACGTCTAATCAGGGAAATCACAGGTGATCGTAAATGACCCCGCTGGGAACTTGCTAAGTGTAATAACTTAGGAAGTAGTGGCTTCTCTGTCAAATTGTCTAACCTTCCCACGTATGATGGCAAACCAACCCTGAATGATGTTACTGCGTCCCTGTTCACCCCTCTGTTCGAAGTGGGACCCACACCAGCCCAGGCCAGCCGAAATGTTAGCCGATGCTTATCAATTCAAGATTCAAAAGGGCCACCGAGGAGTTTACCAACACTGAGTTTGGTAGATTGCCATGCGTGATAGGAATCCAACCCTCGAGCACTGAATGGACTACCTTGTTGCATTAGACATGCCTTTCAAGAAATCCCAACCTGGAAGTGGCTCCAACGCGAACACTTATATAACTACAAAATCTTCAGCCGAAAAAATGGAATCCACAAAATGCGATACAACTGGCACAACTGGCATGGCCAAAGACGACGGTATAACCTGTTTCAAGTTCAGTCAGCTAGGCCATATCTCTCGCAACTACCCAAACTGTGACTTGATAAAAATGTTACTCAAGCAACCCTTGGTCAGCAAGAAGGCGCCACAAGCTAAGTGTGGCCGCCTGCACAAAGACAAGAGAATGCCAGGCACACCGACCGGTCGAATATATGGTGGCAGGCTCAATAAGGAGTATTAGTCAAGCAGGAGTCCAACAGTGAGGTGGAAAATGAGTTGGTGAATCTATCAGACTAGGATGCTGAGATAGAAACAGTCACAGGAGGTGGGTAGCTGTGCCTATACCTCCCATTGAAGCACCATCACGTATAGTATCGTGAAAAAACGGTCGCCACCATGTGCCAGATAGTCAATTCAAATTTTTCACCTGTTATCACCACTTGAAAGTTATTACACCAGACGACAAAATGGTCGATCCACTAATATTGCATGGCAAACACAATACCAAACAGAACAGAGATGGTGGAGCAGCAAACAGGCCAGAGTTGTGCAGAATGAATTTGCGTCAGAGAACTACATAGGTCGGAAGGTTCTCAATGAGCTGAAATAACATGGGGCCTCCCTGGATACTCAAGGTGCAGGATGGATGATTGTGGAAACGGCTGATGTCAAAGCACAGGAAGACATAGGGAAATGGTAACAAGTCATATTGAAACTACAACTTGTGTCATCAGATATCAAGGACGCAGAATATACAGTCTATGACATCAAAGGCTTTGATATTTGGCTTGGCCAAATGTAAATTTGCGGTATAAATCACCATTATCTAATCGACCATCACAGCAACCAACTATGGATTTCCGATATCCACTGGGAGGAAACACAGGATTGCCAAGTACACTACATACCGGCCATAGGCCCCTTGGATGTCAATGAGGGTATGGTTGAACACACCAAGTTCATGAGCATTCACATTATACCAACGATGGAACTGAACAACGCATCCGTTGACCTGTTCAAACAGGCAGTGTTGATCAATGTGAACAACTGCAGTACTGGCGACACCCTTCTCACTGGCGGGCCACTGGGAGCCTTTTAAGACATGTTGAAACAATTCCAGGGCCTGTGTGGCGAACCAAATGATGCAAATTTGTAGAAAGAAAGGCAGGCCGATTTCGAAATTCAAATGGTTCTTAATGGAAAAATACCGTTCCCCTCACCATATTGCAGCTCTCCATGCAAAGATGAAGAGCTTCGGAGGCTGATAGACAAGGCAATTCACTGGGGTATGATTCAACCTTGTCAAAGCAATTTCGGCTAACCAGTATGTTTGTGCCAAATTCTGACTGTAACATAGGTTACCCTGTGTTGCAATACAACATGGCGATGCACCACACAGATGATACACCATCTTCGGACTGAACGCAGGGCAGCAACCTCAACCACAACCTCCACCCACAACCACAATATCTCTAGTCAAAACATGGAAGGTACAGACATAGGAAGATACAATACAGAAGGGTATAAGGGACTACAGGGGTGGCAAATTTCCAAGCACCAGAAAGGTGGCAACATACTACAAGGCGGACTTCACCACAGTTTCCACAAGGCTAAGAGACACAAAGCTAGCGCATGAAGCACATCCTGAGAGTGCTCTCCTCTCGCCTGTGGAGCAGGAGGCTATTGTGCAACTGAGTCTGCAGTTCAACAGCTGGGGCTTACATCTCAAGCTTGCATATGTTCGGGGTATTCAATGTTATAGGGAGGACCCAACAAAGCATAGACAGCTAGGCAAGAATTGGATTTCATGATTGTGGAAGCGCTATCCCATCACTGCATGCAAGATAGCTAACTGCATTGACAGGCAGACGGCCCAGGCGGATGTTAAGATGGTTCTGATTGAATTTTTGCAACTGGTAAATACCCCTCCCAAAAAATACGGCAGCACCCTTATGAACTTCCTCTGAGCTGAAGAGAGATCAAGATGAACATGGAATTGAAGTCCAAAACATATGGAAAATTGATGAGAAAGACTACCCACTGGGAAATTGTTCAAGGCTCATGTCATCTGTTTAAGAGCTTGGCAAAATCATAGCCTGCCCTTCCACAGCTGCCACCTCCTCTAGCCCCTGGATGTGGGCCTCTTGGTCACCCTGCAATTCCATAGCAGTGCAGAGCTTGATATGCTGACTAGTCATCAACTCACATCCATCAAAAGCGGGGAGTTCTACAGGTTAGCTTCCCCCTCTTGAGATTTGCGATACTGGATTGCTGTAGTCTAACAAATACCTCCAGGCTTTAGTGTTAGCATGCAAACTTACCTTCAACATAAACTCTATTCTCTGAGCTTTTGAGGCCTGTGGTATATCTTCTTTGAACACTAGAACAATTATTGGGGGAACCATTACAATATATCACTCAGCCTTCCGTCGCTCCTCAGCCACCCACTCCCAAGACTTGCACCCAGGCTTGCATGCTTGGAACGGAGGCTCTTGGTCTCATAGACTCAAACTCTCTTCGCTCCCAGCAGATCAAGGGAAGCATTGAAAATATCCCGAAGTTTGGAGAGCGGGTGCATGTTGAACTTGATATTGAGGTTTTCAGGCACAAACTACTTTCCTCCCAAGTTCTTGACAAGCCCAGGAAGGCTGAACGGGATTGCCACATGCTTACTAGCGCTCGTCTAATAGACAACACTGACATTGTACTCTTGACAAAAGAGATGGAGGCATAAAAGCAGAAATCCAAAGGGAGCATAAAAGACAAAAAAGCGGCCTCTCCCTCGACCAGAATGAAGATATAGATGGGAAGGAGTGGAATGAGGATACAGAAGAGGAAGATAACAATAAAGAAATTGTTGAAAGTGAATCTGGGTGCGGTGGAGACTCAGAGCTGGAAGATATGATTGTTGTGAGGAGGGGGAGGTAGGGAAATTTCGAGGTTTTTTTTGGTTTGCTCATGAGTTATGACTTTTCTTTTGGTTCAATAAATTCAGTTCTGTTCCATATCATTCTAAAGCATCTGTATATAGCTCCCAGTTTGTTCTAACCCTTCCGGGTTCTTTTAGGTCGGGCTGGGGAAGGCAAGAAGTGGGATCAGGCAGGTGATGCATCTCCTGGTTGTGTTGCATGGCAGGGTAACCTACATTACATTGCGTTTGTGCATCGATTGTCACACGGTAAACCCCCTAACCGTCACGGGACATTATACTTCCCTACACATTGAGGACTCACTGAATTCCATGCTTGACTTCTGTTGGTTCACAAACTTGGACTTGGCTGCGGGTTACGATCAAATTCGAATTGCAGCAGCCGTCAGGTCAGCCATGACCTCAACCACCAAATTTTCCTTGTACGAGTGGCGAGTTCTCCCGTTTGGCCGGGCATTAACCCCAACTCAGGGTATCAGTGTATTGAACGGTATCATGGAGCCAATGAAATGAAATTTCCTTGTCCTATATCTTGATAATGTTATGATTCACTGTGATACCCTGACAGAGTACGTGGAATATGATCAGAACTTGCTGAGCTCACTGGCGGAACATGGTGTCAAAGCCAAACCCACAAAATGCGAATAGGCTTGTCAGAACGTCAACTTCTGTGCTGTGGATATTGTAAAAAACGATATCCACACACAGGAACATACAATCCGTGCAGTCATGAATTGGCGTCAACCTGAAAACAGTAAGGACATCAGAGGTTACCTGGGCCTCACCCATGACTGTAGAGAATTCAGCAAACACTACACTCACATCACCATACTGTTGTACGCCATTGCCATCTGTCCGACGGGTACAGATGACATTATGCGGCGATAGGGAGAACGCAGGAAGGTCGCGTGCTCCCCATTCACTTGGGATAAGAAATGCCTGCATTATTTTGATATCCTCAGGAACGCAGTCTGTCATACTCTAGTTCTTTCTGTGCCGAACCCCTGGTCAAAATTCTCTCTCCATGTCGATGCCAGCCGATATACATTGATCGCGGTGCCCTTTCATGTACAGAACAAGGTTGAGAAGGCACTGGGTTATTTCAGCCGCAAGTCACACGATGCAGAGACGCAATTCTCTGCATATTACAAAACACTAATAGGTATCCACGATGTGATATTATACTGTAAGTTCAACCTGCACTGTGCCAAGCTGCCATTTTTGGTACATACAGACTATGCGACCTTACACTGGATCCTCACACAACCACATCTCACCATATGTCAGATGGGAATCCTGACGGTTCTCCAGAATCATGACTGGGGGGTCAAGCATATGCTGGCATTCAGGAAGCAGGTGGCAGATGCATTATCACGCCGCCCGGACTTCTGGACAGAGCGTTGCAATCTTATGGCACATCAAGTGACGGCAGCCGGAGAATGGATTGATGATATGATGGTGGGCATAATTGAAGATGAATGGTTTGCGCCAATTACACATTTCTTGGCTAACCCAAATCAGCGCCCTCCTCCGCCCACAGTATCTACAAAGAAGCACAAATTAGGGATATCAGCACAACATTGCTATGTCGAAGAGAATGGTCCATTGTGGTTAGGTGGAGAATTGAACATGCAAGAGGTGGAGAAGAATGTAGAGGCACGGAAGAAAGGTGGAGAAGGAAATACAAGGGTACAAGAGAAGAAGGAAGTAGAGGCAGAAAACAACGCAAGGGGAATGACGAAGGGTGGAGAAGATGAAACAAAGACAAAGAAGAATGCCAGCGAAGAAGAAATAAGGACAAAAAATATAGAGAAAGAAAGACAAGAATGCTGAGAGAGGTTGGCTGGGTATTCCAAAAACAATATGGCAACTAATCCTCAATGACGCTCATGACATGCCAGTAGGGTGACACTTTGGTGCAGATTGAAATTACTTACACAGTAAAGGCTGATATTTCGGGAACATCCTGTGGCGCGATACCCAGCGTTCTGTAGTGGGTTGTGACCAATACTGTCACAGTGTGCTGAGTGACGATCGATGGTGGAGTGAAGATCAGTGATTAATATAAAAGAATAAGCACGACAAGAAAGAAGTCAGGTTTCGAATAGAGGCTAAAGCACGACGAAACTGATATCAGTTTTCAAAAAGAGGCTAATGCACGACAAGCATGAAATCACATGTCGAACGGAGGATAAAGCACGACAAGAATGCAATCATATTGCCAATGGGAAACGACGGAATCGTGCCAAGCGATGTACAAAGATAGCAAAAGTTCAGAGCTATTATGGAACAAGTGAATTGCTGTATATAAACAAGGCGTTTTGCGGAGGATATGTTTCTTTCTTCACCCATTCTCTCATCAATAAAACAATCAATTAGATTCGGCTTTCACTTCTTTCACACTCGGTGATCCTGGCTCGAGTCTCTTGCGTACAGTCTTTGTTTGATTAGCTACAGGCTATTTTCGACTCTGAGCTTCTTGCTCTTGGATTTTATAACCCGTAGAACCCCGAGCCCTGAACCCTCGGCACCCAGCTCTGAATCCTTGACAGAAGAACAAGTCCAAAATCGATTCTACCGGTAATATTCTTGTTTTATGTGCCGTTACCCTCACCCTTTAGGTTGCAATTATTGTCATCGCATTTGCAATACGTCTTGCAAAGTTTTTAAATCAGCAAGCAATTTCGAAAATAGATTGGTCATCCAATCTTACTGGAGACACATCTGTGTATCTTGCTTGTGGAAATTTCGAAAACCTACGAATCCAGACATTATCGGCAACCTGTGCGACTTCTAAACACATGAGCGAGGACGAAAGAACCTGCAACTGTATTTATTGCTGCTACACTTCAGAAGAAGACGGAGACCTAGATCACAATTATCCAAACCCAACTGCCCACTGCAACTGCGGAGCAATTCAGGATTGGGCTGAAAAACCGACCTGCAACTCTGGCATAGAGGAATTTGATATCTTTTTCGATTGCATCGCGGAATGTGATTGTATTCTTTGTTCACTGTGGACCCTCGGTCTCGAAACCCTTTTGCCTTGGTATATAACCAGGGGTTAATTTGCTGGAATCTGAACAGCTGTGGTTGCTGCGATATTTCCTGTTCCAACCATTGCTGGATTTACTGGCCAAACAAGTGGGAACACATCGGTAATCAGTGCATAGAGAAAGAACGCTTACTAGGTTTCAATATCAACAACTATCATCATCAATCACCCTTCAAAGACGCAAGTACCTATGTCAAGCCATAGTATGAGCGAAGGATCTCGATATATCGAGATTGGGAGAGTAGATGAAGCTATAATTGCACTAATGATATTGGTTGATTTTACGAAGATGAATCAACAAGATGCCCTGGCAACAGCCAACGACATGAAGGACAATATAGCAGGCATGGCAGGAGCACCAGCATCTCAAATCGAGAAACAAATAGATCGATTAAACGAACAAATCGCCACCCAAGCAACAACCATTGCAGAAACCAGAGACAGGAACTCTGCCCGGATGAATGAAGAAAAAGACCTCCTTACAAACAAAGAAAACACGGACCAAGAAGTGGCATTGACACAACAAAAAGTAAAGGACTTGGAAGCAAGAGTGCCCGCCTGTACACACAGAGACTTACAGCCCAAAGTTACTGAATTCGAACGACGACGGGCAAACAGAATGCCGACAAATACAGACGTATTATGTTAGGATATCGAGGATACAGAGGAGCAATTGAAATTAATTGGAGAAGAGAGAAACGAATATCGGGATCAGGTCAAAAGAGTGCTCGCACTTGCGGGGACTGGTGGTAATGGTGGCGGTAACAGAGAACATACAGGCAGCAAAATATTCCGATTCTCGGGACCAAACCGAAGGGCACTCCCAGGATGTATGGCACAACTAGCCCTGAAGATTGCGGATGAACTGGGACAATTCTTCAGCGAACAACCCAAAATGAGGTACGTGGGAAATCCACTTGAAGGCGTGGCCCTGAATCAAATTCAACCTTACATCAACAGGAAAACCGGTGATCTGAAGTTAGAGTCACTAGAAAAATTGCTGGACCTATTGCAGTTGGCTTTTGGAGACCAGGACATACGGGCCACAGCGAATCGGGAACTGCCAAAATTTAATCAAAAAGAATCGAGAATTTCCCCAATACTACACAGAATTCCAACAGTGGGTACCTGACGTCCATTGGAATGAAGGAGCCCAGTTGGAAGTATTACAAGAAGCCCTATCTGAGGAGCTGAAGGACTCTCTACAGTACCACGGCATCCCGTTGGACCTCACAGAGTGTGTCAAAATGTGCTCAAAAAGAGTTTCCCAAAACCTCACCCGAGCCGCGGAGAGAAAGTAAGGAAGATGGACAGCAGGGTCAAACAAACTCGAAATCACGAGCAACACCACACCTGCCGCAGAAACAGTACCCTCAGGCACTGTGGCAGAGTACCACAGCCCTGCTCCAGTGGACCTTTCAGTAGTCAAGGGCAGGAAGATTACACTGGAGGAACGAAAAAGACGAAGGGAAGGAGGATTGTGCATGTACTGTGGGGATTCAAGGCACTACGCAGCAAGTTGCCCAAGAAAATTGAAAGCAGAAGCAGGGCAGGTGGAAGTAACACCCGTTAAGAAAGCAGGAAATGAAATAGACTCAGATTCGGAAAAAGAAGTCGAGTTGGGAAAAGTCTAGGCCAGTGCAATAAGGATGGCCATTGCGCTGGGTACAAATCTCCATTGTCCACAGTTGTTAAGTCTGTTTTTGGAATTTCGCAGTTCTCGATATGCAGTGCAGAAATTAAGGAGTCTTTGATGGAAAGCAAGCATTTCGTTGTGAAATGTTGGCTGAAAATCGGAGACAGATTAATCAACACACACGCATTGATTGACTGCGGAGCCATGGGAATAGCATTTGTGGACGAAGATTGTGTGCGCCATCATCAATTGGCAGAGAAGGAATTACCAGAATCAAGAGAGTTAGAGGTTATCGATGCAATATCCATCAAATAAGGAACCATTACGACAATGGCCAAGTTATATATGGGAATACGATCACACCAGGAACAGCTACCAGCGTTTGTTACCAAAATAGGGCACTGCCCAATAGTTTTAGGATTACCATGGTTTCAGCTTCACAACGTCACAGTCAAATTCCAGAGCCGAAGAATTGGTTTACAAAGCAGTTATTGCCAACAACATTGTCAGCATCATTCGAGCGTATGGGTTTGGGGTAATCATATTGAAACAGCAGACCCGGAGAATCTGAAATTGGATATCTGGGCAATAGCAGCATCACCTTTTATGAGAAAAATAAAGAAGGAGAAACTCAAGGTTTACACCGTTACATTGTACAAAATCAATGAAGCCTTGGGAATACAGGACCTGCGAGAAAAACCCTTCGAAGAGGTCATGCTTAAGGAGTACCACGAGTTTCTACCTAGATTCAACATGGTGATCGCAGAAACACATCCACCGCATCGATCCTATAATCACAAAATGAAGTTACCTAAGGGCTTTACACTGCCGTTTGGGCCTATTTAAAGCTTATCTCAAGCAGAACTTCAAGTTTTAAAGGAATAGATAGAGAAGAACTTGTCAAAAGAATGGATCCGGTCGTCTTCATCACCTTGCGGAGCTCCAGTGCTCTTCGCTCCAAAGCTGGGGGGAGGCCTAATGCTCCGCGTCAATTACTGAGGCCTATATGAAGGAACAATAAAAAACCATTACCCCCTACCATTGATTCATGGAGCCTTGCTAAGACTCTCGAAAGCCCGCTATTACACCAAGTTAGATGTCTGCGATTGGAATAATATGATTACAATCGCGGAAGGAGACGAATGGAAAACGGCTTTAAGAACTCGATATGGACGTTTCGAATTCTTAGTTATGCCCTGTGGACTTACCAACACGCCAGTATTCTTTCAAGAATTTATCAATGATATACTACGTCCCTTTCAGGGCATTTTCGGCACAGCCTTTTGGGATGACATCCTCATTTACAGCGATAATCTAAATGAACATAAACAGCACGCCAGAGCGGTAATGACATCACTCAAGGAAGCCGGCCTCTACCTAAAAGCAGAGAAGTGGGAGTTTCATAAGGAAGAAGTCAAATACCTGCGTTTAATTGTTGGAGTAAACCCAATCAGAATGGACTCTGAGACAGTCCAAGCAGTTGAAAACTGAGAAGCACCGGAGAAACTTAAAAAAGTCCAAGCCTTCTTAGTCTTTGCCAATTTTTATCCATGGTTCATATGAGATTATAGCAAGGTAGTGCAACCACTAACAAAACTCACCAAAAAGCTGGTACCTTTCTGCTGGGGACCAGATCAAAAAAGGGCGTTCACAGAACTCAAAAGAGCCTTTACGACGGCACCAGTGTTAGCTCATTTCGATTATTAAAAGGAGATAGTCCTTGGAACTGATGCCTCAAGTTATGTATCCGCGGGAGTCCTCTCTCAGTACGACAATCAAGAAGTGATACACCCAGTGCCCTTTTTCTTCAAGAAACATTCACCCACCGAAGAAAATTACGAAATCTATGACCAAGAATTAGGCACGATAGTCACAATCCGGAAACAATGGAGACCCGAATGCGAAGGTTCAGCACATCCGATTAAAAATCTTACCGATCGCAAGAACCTGGAGTACTTCATGATATCGAAACTGTTAAATTGAAGGCAGACAAGATGATCTGAATTTCTGTCAACGTTTAAATTCAAGATAGTATACCGGCCGGGAATGCAAGGTCAAAAACCCGATGCACGTACAAGAATGCCAGAAGACATTCCTCCGAAGGGGGGGGCAGAAAAAAGCCAGCAAATCATACAAAAAACGGAAAACCGCGACAAGAGGGTACGCACAGGGTTAATCGTGGCATTCGCGGGAACAGTCAACCTAGATAGCGATTTCTTAAGCTCCAAAGACTTATGGAACTGGATAAAAAATGTATGTCAACAGTGCCCGTACGACAGTAGCGAAGTGTTACACCTACCAAGTTCGCAGCGGGGTCATGTACGATCACCCGCGATTTCCCTGATCAGATGTCATCGACTATCACTCGTCTCGGATGCCAGAGCCAATCTTTTCGGATGGCTAGCAAACGAACACCCACACCATCGATAAGCATCGACGGCTAGTTGATGGCCGCGGTCGCTTCTGCTCCGAAACGCCGATAACAAACGGACAGCCAACAAACAGCTGAATGGCATCGGCCAAGAAGCTGACGCTCGCCGACGACAAACGAACAGCCAGCAATCAACTGTATGGCGCCAGCCAAAAGCCGACGACTGCCAGAGGCCTAAGAATACGTGCCGACTCTGAACAGCGAAGCTGTTCTCTATCGAAAGTGGCCTATTCGTCTGAAGGTCATCAGATCGAAAGGATACCACTGGTCCGGAGGCACAAGCCCACAAGCTTGATGTCATAAAGAATACCGATGTTCTGATTATAATCTAATGACGATAAAGACGATAGTGAATCGAGAGATGGAAGCTGCGGTAGTTGCGAAAGAACGGGCATTGGTTCGAAGGAGGTCCGAAGGCGGTTATGGTGGTGGAGCTCAAGAGAAAAGCGTAGATAGAAGTATTTGTTAGAAAGCGAAGACGAAGGTATAAAGACCTTGGGTTCTTCGAGGGTAGAAAGGCATCAACCTTCTCAGCGAGGAGAACAAGCCTTAACAATATACGCATTTGAAAAGCTATTCTTTTCGTTCAGAATCTTTTAGTGATCTCACATCCCGAGCTTTCCTCCTAACCTACCTTCGAAGCAGTCCTGAATTAAGTACGGATACTACTTTGATCGGGTAAACCTGGAGCGAAGCTCCCTGTGTTACACGAAGGGCAATGTAAGTATAAGGATCAGTTGCTGGAGGTTTCTGAAATACAAATCCAACCGACGGACAAGAATAAGCTCAAGAGCATCCAAGAATGCCATGACTCCCCGGTCGCAGGACATCGAGGACGAGCAAAAACTTATGACTTAATAAACCGAAGTCTCTCCTGGAATCAAATGAAAAAGAACATGCAGCGCTATGTACGCAACTGCCACACCTGCCAATGGAGCAAGGCAACCCACGGAAAAACTGATTGCTTGTTACAATGGTTAAAAATACCAGAGCAACCATGGAAGCACTCGAGTATGGACTGCGTAGTCGGACTGCCAGAAAGCGAAGGGTTGCGCGCAGTATGAGTAGTGGTCAATCGTTTAACGAAGATGCGACATTCAGTACCATATACGAATCAAGCAGATGGAAAGAAGCTGCAAGAAATGAACGTCAAAGGAATGGTCAGACTGCACAGACCGCCCGAAACAATAGTGTTCGATCAAGGACTGCAATTCACTTCGGAATTCTGAAAACAAGTCTGCGAAAGATTGGCAATCGAACGAAGATTGTCAACTGCATTTCATCTTCAGACTGACAGCCAAACTGAAACAGTGAATGCAGTAATAGAACAGTATCTCCGAAACTGTGTTAATTACCAGCAGGACGGTTCTATTCAGTGGTTACCATTGGCACAATTCGCAGCTAACGATCATACCTCAGAGACGACGAATTGCTCAGCGTTCTTTGGGAACTACGGCATTCACCCACGAAGGACTTTCAGCCAACATCGAATCAATGATCCTAACGATATTTGCGAAGTCAATCCCCAGCAGATGGTTCAACGAATGGTACAACTTTCTAGCAAACTCAGAGCCGAGATGAAATCGGCCATGGCCGTTCAGTCCGAACAAGCCAACAAGTCCCGAAGGGTCGGCACATCGCTGGAAGCTGGCGATAAAGTTTGGCTGGACGCACAAAATATATCAACAACCCGACCAAGCAAGATACTCGAATGGAAACGCATAAGACCATACGCAGTCACCGAAGTCATCAGTCCCTGGGCCTGTGGAATCAAATTACCCTACCAGATACACATCAACGATGTCTGATCGATATCTCGGTTGGGGAATGCCGCTCAAGACCCTCTCCAGTATGAAAAGCATTTACCACCACCACCACCAGTGATAGTAGACAGAGAAGAAGAATACGATGTAGAACGGATAGATGATTCCAGGCTGTTTGGGAGGCAGTTACAATATTTGGTAAAATAGAGGGGCTATGACTAATGCAGTTGGGAACCTGTGATCAACGTTGACGGGCTTAAAGCTATCAACGAGAATGAAATCAGGTTTCGAACGGAGGCTAGAGCACGACGAGAATGACATCAGGTTTCGAACTGAGGCTGAAGCAAGACGAACATGCAATCAGGTTTCGAACGGAGGCTAAAGCACCATCAGAATGAAATCAGGTTCCCAACGGGAAACGACAGAATCATGCAAAACGATGTACAAAGATAGCAGTGGTTCAGGGGTATTATGGAACGAGTGAATTACTATATATGAACCAGGCGTTTGGCGGAGGATAAGTTTCTTTCTTCACTCGTTCTCTCGTCAATGACCCAATCAATTAGCTTTGGCTTTCACTTATTTCACACTGGGTGATCCTGGATCGAGTCTCTTGCATACAGTCTTTGTTTCTTCAGCTACAGGCTATTCTAGACTCTGAGCTTCCTGCGCTTGGATTTTATAACCCCTAGAACGCCGAGTGCTGAACCCTCGACACCCAGCTCTAAATTCTTGACAAATACGATTGAACCAACCACCAGAGCGGGAAACCCATGGGTCTACTGCCACCACTTCCTTTAGCCAAAGGCCAGTGGCCGAGAATTCGCATTGACTTCATTATGAGTTTACCGATCTCAAAAAATAACCACGACTGCATCGTAACTTTTGTCAACCACATGACCAAAAGTGCACATTGGCGAGCCAGTAAGAATACGATTGACGCCCCAGCCTTCGTGGGTATAATTATCGATGATATCATCGGCCTGCACAGAGTGCCACTGGAAGTTGTATCAGACCATGATGTACATATGACAGCAGACTACTGGAGAGCGGTTGCAAGCATTCTGCAGAAGCAGATGCTCATGTCAACAGCGTTCCACCCAGAAACAGATGGTCTTTCAGAACATTCGCACAAGATGGTGCTGTGTTAGATGTGAGGTTCCACAACTAACAACCCGGTGAATTGCGACAACTCCGTCCTCTTGGCAGAGTATACTTACAATTTCTCTGTACATCCTTCGACGAAATAGATATCTTTCGAACCCGATCTAGGTCCTGATCTTTCTCTGTGGCTGGATTCAATTGCAGATTGCGAATGGCCTCAGGCCAAACAATGGATCATAACATTGCAAGGCTCAGCATTCATCAATCGATTACAGTGTATGTTGTGAGTCGCCAGGGATGAGCTCTGCCATGTTCAGGATGAACCAATGGCCAAAGCCAATGAGTCACGAAGCCCAATCTACCCCGCCATTATCACCGGTGTGCTGGTATTTTTGAATACACAGGATCTGCCAATTACTAATGCCAATGTCAACCCTATATGTTGAAAATTGGTACATCCTTACATCTGCCCATACGCAATCCTCCGAATACATGGAATCACTGTCGAATTGAACCTTCCAAACGACATGATGATCCACGTCACAATAATGTTAGCAGGCTCTAGATTGACCGCTTGCATAATTGCAGGACCGTATGGCAGCCGCAACTTTTGGCGGAACAAATGCGTCGCACGGGAATGCATTATGTCATTGACTCAATCGCATATCACCGTCCAAGATCTGATGGAACCGGTTGGGAATGTGAAGTGAAATAGGACGGTTGGGACAAGAAGAATAACAAATGGAAGCCAAATAAGAATATGGCAAAAGAAAAGAAACCCTGAAGCAGTATTGAAAAGAATGAGGGGGGCGGCCAAAGAAGAAGAGGAAAGAGATAATGGAGCAGGCGTGAGCAAGATTCTTTTGAAAAGGGAGTTCTGTGTGTTTTTTGATTTCTCAGTCAAGGCGTTGAAACGGGAAACCTTTTGTTTTGTTCATTTGGATGGTCGAGACTTCGCAGAGATATGTTTGCTTTTGATCATGAGGTTTTGTTTCTTGGAGAGAATGCTCGAAGATGATTGGAGAAGGTTGTGATGCAGGTAGTCATATTAGGGTGCAGCTCTGTGGGCCGCTCGCGTTGTTAGCTTTAGCATGACATCAGCTATATCACAAATAACATTCACCTCTACACGTACGAAAGGGTCCCGGTGGTGTCAGCACCAGAGGTAGACCAGGGATCACTTGTTCAAGTGGTGCAAAGAATGGAAGACACAGCAGGACGTCCTTTGGGAGAAGTTGAAAATGAAGTGCAAGTGGAAAGAGGGAAGGACGAAGGTGCCAATGTCTCAGGTGTTTGATACAGACGCAGCCATCGAGCCGGTGTTAGAGTTTCAGGCCAACTCAGATGTGGGCAGAGTAACGGGGGTGAAGGAAGGTGATGGCAGTGCAGAGGCAGAGGAGGATGGGAGCAGCAGCGGGGATGAATAGGGAGGAGAGGTGTAATGGGCAGAAGAGGGTGCAAGAAGGTTAACGTGTTTCTTTTGTTCGGCATTAAATGGGGGGAAGGGGATCAAGATGAACACCTTGGAAGAGGCTTTTTTGTCGTGGAAGTGCTTAGGATTAGGTTATATGCCATGGCCGCAAGCGGCCAAATGCAATATGATTACATCGGGTTTATATTTAGGAAGTTGGTCAGGGGGACTGCAATTATTGCAATATTCATAACAATACGCAGGTATACCCCAGTACGCCTAAAAGAGGTGTGCATTTCTCGCTGTGTTACTCAGTCTGCCCAGTCTGTGATTTCCGAGATCTTTCCCGTAGTCAGCGACATGACATTTCCGTTGACCATGAATTCAAGGATGGGTACTTGAGTTGTGCCCAACTGGCACTATTCGCACTGCGGTTCAAAACCATTCCAGTGGATGGTATCATGTACTGCCTCCACATGTTACTTGTGAGTCCCTGGGTCTTTGTAATATAGCATGATGTCATCCAACAACATGATTCCATAGCCCTCATTGATGTTTTTCCTCAGGAGGTCTGTGATTATTCTCATGAATTCGCTGAGTGCATTGGCCAAACCAGATAGCATTACCAGCTATTCGTACTATCCATCGGTTCTGATGAAGGCAATTATTTCAACTCAGTCTGGGTGCATGTTTTATTGGTTACACTCACTGTGAAAATCTAGCATGCAGAAGCATTTGGCACTTTGGACACATGAAATGAGGTCCTCCGGATGCGGCAATGGGAAACAATCCTTGATTGTAGTTATATTCAGTGCGCTGTAATCGATGACCATTTGGAGTTTGCTGTGCCAATTTGATATTAAGAGCACTGATGCTGTGAATGGTGAGTGAGAGCTGCGGATTATACGTTTTTCCAGTAGCTCCGCCATCTGATTATCGTACTCTTCCCACTCTGTCTTTGTCTGTGGGTAGGGGCGGCAGTGTGCAAGTTGTATCCCCGGGATTGTTCTGATATGGAAACCACCAAACACTTTTGTTGGCGGCAGTCGTTCGGGTTCAAGAAAGCGGTCATGATATTGCTCTCGTATACATGGTTCATACTCCAATGATCAGGTTACACCACTTTCTTTCTGTAACCCCTCCGTGGTCATGCATTGCATCCAGATCGCTTTACAGTCTGCTCTCAATGTTGCATCATCAACAATCTCCCCATTTACCACATTATCCACCATTTCAGCTCTGAGATCTATTGCTAAAGGTCCTTCCACTGTATTGCTGATTTCTTCCGGTTGTACTAGCTCTCTCTTTGCTGCCGCCGCTAGAAGTCGGGTATTTCTTTCTTTGTCTTTCTTGAGTCTATTGATTCTGTATTTGCATCAGTTCCCATATCCATTGCCACCTAACCGTAACCGGTTATTTCAATGATCGACCTGGTTTGGGATCACCTCCATCCAGTCCATTCCCGATATAATGTCATATGTGGCTAGTGGATAGACGACAAACCAATCTTGATATGCAAGCATACCAATGTCCAGGTTTAGGAGTACTTCCTCCGGTGGTAGGGTTTCAACTTTCCCTGTGGTGGTCAGTTGCATGTTGCCAAGATACACAGCTTTTGGTTTGCTATTGGGTAGTTTCAGTCGGAAATTCAGACTGATCAACCTATGGCTAGCACTGCAATAATCTACAGTGTATGCTTGCGCTCCCTTCTCTTTTCTTCGTTCTGGTAAGTGGCTAGGTGAGTACAACACTGGGAGGTTGAAACAAAGCAGATTTGAGTTATCACTTTCAGAGTAAAGTAAATTAACATTAGCACTCATACAAATCCTATCTCTGCCCGCCTGAATCCCCGCACCTGTTCCCCATGTATATTTTTCCTCCAGAGGAGATGTGCACTTGGCCGTACCCTCTTGGCATTTTCCACATTCTCTCCTGCTTGCCCTGCTGTCTTCCCATGACCTGTCATCACATCCATACGACTCACCTCCCGCTGAGTATTCCGTTCCTGCTGGGATCTAACTGCTAGGCTACCCCACCAACTTCGGCCACTGCTGCCATCACCTCCTGCACATCCCCCACATGTTTCTCGACCACCGCTGTTTGCACCGCTGATTCCACCATTACCCTTGCCTAATATCTCTTAATTTGATCAGTCATACGCCCAGTGCCCATCCAGGCTGTGGCAAATGGCGCATTCATTGGGTGCCAGTGGTCGTCAGTTGCCTTGATAGTTACCTCATTTTCATCTCCTATTTCTACCATATATTGCCGATATTTCATTGGCCCTGGTTTTGTCTTCCAGTGGACTGGTGGGGTCATAGTCAACTACAAACACCATCGACCTCTTCAATGTCAGTGCTGCACCAATCTCTCTCCTGAAATTCTGATATTGGATAAACGTTTTATACGTTCCCTCATTCAGTTGGGGTTTCGACGCATATGCTTTTTGCCTCTGCTACGGTGCAATCAGGGAATGGGGGTCATGTTGTACTGGTAGTTGCGAGAACTCCTCGTTGAAAGTGGGTTCATGTTCCTGTGCCATCATCGTGACCAGTTGCCAATCATTGTGGAGAAGGAAGGGTTGAGATAAGGTGCGGCGCTGCGGAGGGCACGGGCCAGAAGGGGATACGTGCGTACCCACAACGTGTGTGGGTCCGCGAGGGTAGACACCGCTCGCTTGGACAAGAATACACTATCGTCATTTCATACTACTACATTGGTAGCAACACTTTCCAATTGGCTTCTCCTGCACCTTATACGTGCCAGAGCCCAATTTCGATCCGAGGCGAAGTAGTTAAAACGATCACAGACGACTTTCGACGGCGAAAAAGACGAATTTCGAACAACGAAACACCATAACAACAACAAACACGATGCCTGCTGCCGCGCGCCTTAACCCTGCTAGAGGTCAAAAGGACGATGGTTCAGAAGTGGCTCGTATGTTGAAAGCTCCCAGGGCTAGCGGCGTCTTCCCAGATGCACGGCCCGAGGGGTTCAGTATTCTCGAACCGCGGACCGATGACGACCGAGCCCGCCGAGCAAAGTTCATCAATCACCCGCCGGTAATCGTGCAGAGGGACATCCTCGATGAAGTCGCCAATTGGTTCCATGCGGTTGACGATGAGTACCGAGAACAAATCGAAGATTTTATCCGAATGTGCGAGGATGCCGATCGGGAACGGGACGCAATCGCCGATGAACTTGTCGATTTAGAGACACAACTATCCGACAAGGTACAGGCCCTCGTGGCGAAACAGACGGAGTGCAACAGATTGGCGCAACAAGCCTCCGACGCGAAAGACGAAGAGGCACCACCCCTGGTTGACGATGCAATCGCAAAGGAGATGGCGAAGCTGAAACGAGAGGTCACCGCCAAAAACGCGCTCAATAAGACGATGCAAGCCAAACTGGGCGTGGCCTTACAAGAACTAGAAGCAACCAAGAAAGCATTGGCAACCGCCGAAGACGAGAGATACATGACCAGTGAAAAGATCGAGTCGGCCATGGTGGAACTGATTGCTACAAACGAGGCCGTAATTCGAGTGAAGGCTACCTCTGCACCCATCAGCACATTCCAAACTAACAACCGCGTGTTTAACGTCAAAACAACGGGATTGCCGACTTACGATGGTACGAGGACCCTAGACACCGTCACCTCCTTACTATCCACCCTGCACCGCCATTTCGGACCTCATGCCCTGGAGTTAGGCTTGACAGACGAGTGTGGAATCCCGTTGACCAACGGTTGGGCCGCCGCGGCACTGCTTCAGTTTCGCAACAAAGCTGCAGTTTGGGCCAACCACCGTTTTCCGGCGTACGCAAGCGCTGGCGTAACATGGGAAGACTTGTAAGCGGCAGTCAAACAGGCCTTTATCCCTGCCGATGCTGTGACCAGACTGAAACGCGATTGGGAGTCACTTCAAATTAAAGGTAGCAAGCGCGTGTCCGCTGTTAATGAAAGTTTCCGAGTGCTTCGACATCAGTTGGAACCCCACGCGCCACTCTCCGACGAACGCCTTCCAAGGCTTTGATTGAGAAATTGGGAAATCAGCCTACAGCCTCGCTCAATGACGTTATGGAACACGTCTCCCAAGTGGACGCCATGCTTAACTCCAAGAAACAACCGATGTCGACGACGCTTAAGAAAATGGAGGGCAAACAAAAAGAAGGTAGCGGCGGTGGCAGTAATGACCGGAGCTGTTATGCGTGTGGCGAAGTGGGCCACCCCGCCCGAACATGCCCAAATAAAGAAAAGGTCCTGGCCGCATGTAGAGAAAAGAAATCAGCCAATGATAAGAAGGGCGCTGATAAGAAAGAGAAGGGGAAAGAAGAGAGGGGCAGAGGCTCCCGTGGTGGTCGCAAGCAAGGCGGCAACGGAGGCGGAGGTGGAGGAAAACAACAGAGCCTCCGCTTGACCCAACAGGTACCTGGAGAAGGAAATGATGATAAAGAGCCCAAAATCCAGGAATTGTCCGATGACAGTGATGATGATGATTCGGAGGACTCGAGCTCGGGAAATCGAAACGGGAGCGATTAGCTGCGAATCGACTCCCTAATACCAAAAAAATCACTAGTACTGTGTCTACAATGAAAAAGTTTACTCGTTATCACCATCTCCGAGTGAGTGATAACGATACCATAGATCGTCTCCGTTTCGATGGAAAGCTTCGGTTCAAAAAGAATAACGACACATACAGTAGTGTAGCAGCCAAAACAGCCAAAGACGACGGGGCATCGGAGAATTATGTAAAAAGAGAGACTGTTGAAATGTTAAAAAAGAAAGGTGCAGTGTTAGAAGAGAGAGATGGCGACTGGATGATCGTTGAGACGGCAAATGAAAAGGTAGAAGACGGCATTGAGGGAAGGCAACAGGTGCGCCTGAAACTCAAACTAGGAGATGACGGCTATACATATACGGGGTGGTTCACAATAGACGACGTGAAAGGCTTTGACATCATACTCGGGAAGCGCTGGGTCCGCAATATAAATGGAACTTATCATATCGATCACCGAAAAAACGAAATGTGGATAACTCAAGGCGACATCCCATGGGAAGACAGAGAAAAGGCAGCACGAATCCACTACCTTCGTGGTCTTCGACCAGAAACCGAGCCAGACGACGACACCATCAAAGAATCAGCCCGCGCTATGGGTATTGCAATTATCAGCAAGAAATATCTACGTCGCATGAGCCATCGACTTTTGGCCAAGGCATTCATGGTTCGCGTACGGTACGATAACCCTGAGCCTGTGCAGCCACCAGACGAATTTCAAAGCATGCTTCGCGATTTTGAGACTTGTAGTTTGTTCGCAGACCCGACGTACGACACCACGCGGAGTAAACCACAATTTAATATCGACATAACGCCAGAAGATGATAAGAAAGCCCCATATCGACCTCCATATCGATTGTCTCCCAAAGAAGACGTGGAGCTACAACGACAATTGGATAAGGCCTTACACAACATCTGGATATGGACGAGTAATAGCCATTATGGCTCCCCCGTCTTATTCGTGCCCAAGAAAGATGGTGGATTGCGCATGTGCATTGACTACCGGGCAGTTAACCGCATAACCAGGAAGGATCGATACCCATTACCTCACATTGAAGAGCTTGTCCAACCACTGGGAGGTTCGACCTGCATCTCGAAGATAGATCTAGCCTCGAGTTATCATCAAATTCGAATATGTGCCGCCGATCGCCAAAAAACTGAATTCTCAACCAAATATGGGCTGTATGAATGGACGGTGCTCCCATTTGGACTTGCCAACACACCTAGTCAATTTATGCGAGTCATGAACCGCCTACTTGCATCCAACCCTGAACTACGTAAGTTCGTGGCCGTTTATCTTGACGACGTATTAATCCATAGTTCCACGAGAGAGGAGCACATGAACCACGTGCGGATTGTGCTGCACCTTTTGCAGAAAGCTGGCCTGAAATTGAAAAAGTCAAAATGCGAATGGTTTCGCGATGAGATTGAATTTTGCGGCTTTCAGATCAACCAAGAAGGAGTGCATACGTCGGATTCAAAGAGGAGAGCAGTAACCGAATGGCCTCGGCCCCGAAACACAAAAGGAGTTCGTGGTTTTCTCGGTCGGACGGGCTATTACCACAAATTCATACGGCACTATGCACATATCGCCTTGCCGTTATATCGTATGTGAAACATGGGTAAGAAAGTTCAAATGGGCGGCCACCGCAGTGAACCACTGCTTAAGGACATCGGGACCGTGCAATTTGTTTGGAATGGAGAGGCAGAGGAGGCCTTTGAAACGTTAAAAGATGCCATTTGCAAGGCTCCCGTGCTAGCACTGCCTGAGGAAGGGGGCGAGTACGTGCTGCATTCTGACGCCAGCAAATATGCAGTCAGAGCAGTACTATCACAGAAGCGACAATATGGCAAGACCAGAGTCATTGCCTTTTGGAGCAGGAAGCTTAAGGGTGCAGAGACGCGATACCCGACATACGACAGAGAACTCCTAGCGATTCGCGACGCAGTTGTGAACTGGCACTACTACCTCCATTCAGATTGAAATTTTACGGTCCATACGGACCACGCGTCTTTAAGACACATACTGACACAACCTCGACTCACAGCAGGACAAATGGAGTACTTAGCAACCTTACAAAATTATACATACGACATCCGCTACATCCCAGGCGCAAAGAACCAGGCGGCTGACGCACTGACGAGACGTCCGGACTTTGGACGAGAACACTGACAACTGTCCCAGTGTCGACTCACGCAGTTGGAAATTCAGGACTCGACAGAGTGGTTACGGGAAGTCGCTGTTGAAACAAAGGACGACAACTGGAGTAAAGATGTGGTACAAATGCTAGTGTCCAAAGACAGCCAGGTACACGCGCCGAAAGCATCCGCTCCGGCAACTGTACGAAAAGCTTGGGCTCGCAGTCACCAATTCTCCCTAGACGACGGCCTACTCTACCTAGACCTCCAGAAACAGGACCCCGAACGACACAAGGACGAGCCACGTCGGCTCTACATTCCGACACCACTAAAGAACAGAATTCTCCGAGAAGCACATGACGCTGCGGTGGGAGGCCATTTCGGAGCAGCAAAGACATATATGGCGGTGAGACAGCGCTTTTTCTGGCCAGGGATGTGGAAAGGAGTTCAAGACTACACAAAAGGCTGCGACACATGCGCACGAGTTAATCAACGGGCTGGCTAAGTAGTGGGTATGCTAAAACCACTACCAGTCGTACGAGGCCGCTGGGAACGCGTGGGGGTAGATTACATTACTGACGTGCCGACATCCTTGAGAGGAAACGACTGCATTGTGACCTTCGTGGACCACTTCTCCAAATGGGCCCACTGGCTGCTCTGCGCTAAGACCATTGACGCCGCGGAATTTGCACAGTTATTTTTGGAGGCTATCATACGACTTCATGGTGTCCCACGAGAGATCGTCATCGACAGAGACACTCGCTTTACGTCGGATTTCTGGGCGGAAGTGAGTAAGAGGTTACAGACTAAGCTGCTCATGTCAACATGCGTTTCACCAACAAGCAGACAGGCTGTCGGAGATCTCGAATAAGCAGGTCACGCGGTATCTACAGGCTTTCGCCACTCACCATCAAGACCAATGGGACACCATGCTTCCACTTGCGGAATATGTAGACAACGCGTCTACGCATTCATCCACCGATCGAAGCCCGTTTGAATTAGACCTAGGATACACACCATCTGTTCCATTAGACTTCGTGGCGGGTCAACGGCAGCACGACAAAATGCGGAGCCTGGAAGGCGCAGCATTCGTTGAATGATTGCAGGCTTCGCTGCTTGATGCCCAGGACCGCCTCCGCGAGGCACAAGATAGCCAGACGGCGGAAGCAAACAGGAGCCAAAGGCCATGCACCCTCCAGGTTGGAGACAACGTGATGTTGAATACTAAAGACCTACCGATTGCATACGCCTGCCAAGACCCTTCTCGTCGGAAGTTGCAGCATCCATGGGCTGGACCATACAAAGTCATTAGATTCCGAGGACCTAACGCAGTCGAGTTAGAATTGCCAACAGATATGACGATTCACGAGGCGGTGAACGTTAGTAGACTCAAGAAATAAATCGCCCATTCGACACGAGAAAAGTCACCTCCTCCCCACGTACGAGCAGTAACGCACAAACATGGCACAATTCAGCGTTCGTATGTCGTTGAGGCGATTGTCTCGCATAAGAAGGCACCTGGCGTCAAGGGCGGCTACAAATATCAAATCAAGTGGAAAGGATATGATGACGACGATATGACATGGGAGCCAGCTGTCAACCTCTCAAAAGCAAAGCAGATGCTGGATGACTACAAGAAGCAACACGGACTGGGTGAAACAAAGGTTAAACGGAAAAGGAAGGGCTAAGGCCACGGAGTCGATGGCCATTGGTTATACTTTGTCGTGGAGTCAATGACAAGTGGGTTTATTCTTTTGTTTCCAAGGTTTTGTGTTTTCAATTAGCCGATATGCCGAGGAGTCGAGGCATGGGAGTTTCTTTTGTTTTCGGGCAGAGGGTTTGTTTTCGAGCAGAGGGTTTGTTTTCGAGAAGTATCTCGAACTTCTTGGGAAGGATGTAATGTGGAGAAGGAAGGGTTGAGATAAGGTGCGGCTCTGCGGAGGGCACGGGCCAGAAGGGGATACGTGCATACCCACAACGTGTGTGGGTCCGCGAGGGTAGACACCGCTCGCTTAGGCATGAATACACTATCGTCATTTCATTCTACTACAATCATCCTCAAAATTCTGATGTGCATCCCAAGACATGAAAACCTGCTGCAGGCTTCTGCAAATATTGTCCCATGCTGGGTATGGTTGGCTATTCGGGTACTTCGATGTTGCCCACCAGCCGGCAGTTTCATCCAGTTGGAGCAGGGCATTTCAGATCCAGTAGTCAGTTCATGAGGTGCCCTTGCCCATCAGCATGGCGGTAGTAGAGGTGGTGGAGCCGATTCCGGCTGAGATTTGGGTGTCATTGGTTATTATCCATCAAATTTCGTAACAGCAGGTTTCGAACAGGCGTTGGAGGTCTTTGCTGTGATTGCCCAAAATCTGCATATTTTTCTTTCCCTCAAATACCGGTAGTCATTTCAGGTCGATTGTGAACTCCAAATTTCTTGTCACTATTCCTGCATTATCATGATTAAAATGTTGTGGATTGACCGACCTCCTTGTTTGTACAGTTTGTTCCGCTGCTTTTGTGGCTTCATGCGCTTTGACCAGTCGCATTTTGAGTTGGGCTATTTCTTGTTGTGCTTCCTCTGCCTGTGCTTTGACCAGTAACACTTCTCTCATTGTCTGATTGGCTTCCTCCTCTCTCCCACTATTTGTCCCGGCTCGATCTCGTTGATTGTCTGCTCTCAATTGTGTGTTCTGAATGGCTCATTCCTGAGCTTCTTTGAAGCATTCGGTACAACGATCATCCACCCCAGCAATGTACCACTACCACCGTTTGGTCTCTTCTGAATCGTTGCTTGCTCAATCAACTATCCGGTTGAAATAACACACAAATTCGTTTGTCCTGGTGTCATCGTCGTCCGGGTCTCATATGAGATTGACTGGGTCCCCTGCATATTCAGGGTCATGAAACCACGGTTCGTTGTTGATGCTGGTCGCATCTGGCTGAGATGGCATCATGCTCTGCCTCATCACTCAGTTCAGGGTCATTGCATGTGCGATTTGGTCTCTTTCTCTAAGTCTCGCACCTGTTTTTGAATCTTGTTTCACTTGTTGTCTTGGGTATAGTAACTCGTGATCTGTCCAGGACGTGTCGGGGGTCTCAGTGTATTGCGTGCAGATATGGGTCTCTGTGTAAAGTTATCGTAGGTCCCCTCAATCTGCGCAATTGCATTCGGAATGCCACTGCCAAAGCACCAGAATCGCAGGCAAAGTATAATGTTGACATGTTCCTACCAAGATGTAATTGACTGGGAACATGCTCTCTATTCTCAGGGGACCATGCTCTATGTATATTTTTTCTTGAGCCGCACATGTGACTCGGGACGTAACCCTAACCCAATACGTACATCCTACATGGTCGCCGTCGCCTCCGTTAGCCCTTGATTGGCCGCGGCCTTGCTCTCCTTGCCTCCACTATCCGTCTGTCGGGTTGAACCGACTCTCGGTGAAGCGATTGATTGTCTAAGTCTAAGATGACACGTAGCTAAATACACAAGAGATCGCCAACCCTAACCCAAGGCAAGTGATGACGTACTCTAAGAACCGTTCTAACAGGGTCTTAGGATTTCTCTCGGTCATCTTCGTTGGCTCCCGCCCCTCTAGGGTACATGATTTTGGGGTGGTGTTTCATGCGGATAACGATTGACTTCAATGTAGTGTCATCCGGACAATGTTGTGCCACTGTCATCCATATATTAACCGAATGAGATATCACTGCCACTACAGCCCTTCTCCATAACAGATCAATTGTAGTAGTGTTGTGTCAATGGGAGTGGGTAAACTGACAATTAGAGCGGTGTAGTGTCAATGGGAATGGGAGTAAGGTCAATTGGACTGGTAATGTCAATGGGAGTGGGTGTAGTGTCAATTTTTTCGAAATTTTCACCAAGTCCTTTTTTGTATGGGATTCACCGCACAAAAGTACAGTCAAATGTTATTATTCAAGTAACTTTCTTGCAAATCAGTCTGGTATAGTGGCTTGTGAATCCCATTTGATGGGGGATAGCAGTGGTTCATTTCCTGTACACAGCGCAAAAATTAGAAAACGCTGCGGTACAAATATTTTTGTGTTTTTTGGCCTTACTTTGTAGTGCCCATGACGCGAGAATGAAGCAATAAATGGATGATAAAGTTGCGTCATTGAGATAATATAGTTGTGCGATTGTCGTGGCAGGAATCGGCTTCGAATAGAGCAAGAGGGAAGATCAGCAGCCAAGGCACAATGGGAGGCCGAGAAATGCAGTAAGCACTTCGGATACAGACTGAAGGGCAAGGCAGACAGTAAGAGACCCATCACAATGGCAAGTGCAAAGTCATGGCACCAAGATTCTACCGACTAAGATGCAGGCATGCACCTACCGGAGCTTACCTAAAACGGATCGGACACCGGGAGGACGACAAGTGCTGGTGATGCGGAGGGACGGTGGCCCAGACGTGGGAGCATCTCCTCCGTCACTGCAGCCGGTGGAAACACCAGCAGCGGAAGCTCTGGAAGGAGGTGGGGAAGGCAACGGGCTGGAAAACGGGCAGGAAGCGGCAGGTGCAGATATCTGAGCTGTTTTCTATGGAGATATATGACAAGGCGGTGATAGACTTCTTGGCGGCTACTGACGTTGGGAAGTTCCCGCCTGGGTGAGGTCGGTGGTGTCTCTCTTTTGTCTTTTCTTTTCTCTTTCTCTTTTTGTTTTCTTTGTCTAGGGGGCTTTCTTTTGTCGTGAGGGGCGGTTAGTCGGTTACATTTACTATTTGTTTGTCAGCGGGGACGGAGGGTAATGGGTGGGAGCTTCGCCATCTAACCGGCTCGCCCGGAGGCGGAGTGGATACGGGCCCTGTCATACTTTAGCTAAAGTAAATACAGTATGAATAAACAACAACAGCAACGTTATAATGTGATTTGGATAATATCTGGATGACACTAGCAGTATACCTGTAGTGTCATCTGTAATTCAAATGGTCACGACAAATGACACTACAAATGCTGCTACATCCGTAAGGTTTTTGCCACTACACTCAAATGTACGTTAGGGGGCCCCCCATCGCGTCCACTAGTTAGCCCTCATTCAAGCTGAACCATAGTCCAAGCTGAGCGGTTGGATGTGTGTCATCGTTTTGTGATGTCACTCCGCGGACTGCCTATCATCCACAGCACCCGCAAGCTAGTGGTTATGAGGCGGTTCTTTTGGGTATCATTGTGGCGATTGGCCTAAAACTCCACCAAAAAGTACATGCATGCACGTGCGGCTCTTTGGCTTGGCATTCATGTTTTTTTTGTTTTAATCATATTGCATTCGGCCGCTTGCGGCCATGACATCATCTAAATCCTTTTCCCCGATACATCTCCAGTGTGAGCCTTGGGTGTCCCCTCAACCCTCTACGCCTACGCCTTTACATAGCCGCCACCACCTTCACCACCACGACCACCGCCTTGGGTAATCTTTCGGCTTCCTCCCATTGCTCCCCATGCATTCTCTGCTGCATCGCACCCTCTGCTTGAGACCTCAACCTCTATTCCGCTTAGCGAGGTCTTTTGCGAGACTTTCTTACAAGACATACGACAGCACCAGTCACCACACACAGCATTGTAAGCATTTTCCTCCAGCCTTTTCTATAACCATCCCTTTTAGTCTCTCTTTGCCTCTCCTATGCTACCAGACTTGGGTTTCTGAAATTCTATGATTAACTTCGGTGGCAGACACAAACTGGCCCAGATCCTCCTCCTCGATGAAAATCAATGGCGATCTTATAGCATTCCCCGACGGTGCCGCCCCAACCTTTATCAACCATCTTGATCCTGGGATCCCGTTTTTCGATCGTACGGGTTATATCACTGCGATTGAATCTTTCCCTAGCAGGGCGTTACTCTTCTTGCGGCCCCCGCGTTTTGGCAAATCATACACGCTGAGCATGCTGCAGTGTTTCCATGGCCTGGAGTATAAAAAAGACTACGCAAAGCTTTTCGAAGTTAGTACCAGGGTATTCCTTCTTTCGGTTGTGATTATTGATGGGTGGATGTCTTGCAGGGCCTCGACATCGACAACGACGTCCGGAAGGGAACCGTCTCCCCTAATCAGTACCTAGTTCTTCGACTTGATTTTTCAGGAGTTAGTCATGAGCGGGAACTTATCGATGAAATGGTCAACGGTGCAATGAAACGGTTTTACAAGACTTATGCACCGTACTTTGAGGAGTCCTCTCCGGGTCTGATCGACCGGTTGATCATCCCAGACAGTAGTGCCCAGGGCCTCTTCAGGTGTACTATGTTCGTTAGAAAAAAGCTCTGGGATGCCATGAAATCCGGCATGAAGCATCCACTAGCAGGCGTGAACGGAGTAGGTATGGATTATTCGTGTTGGCCTATCACTAATGTGTTCAGATTTATGTATTGATTGACGAATATGACACCTTCGCCAACGATCATATTACTGCCGGCGACAATAGAACTGCTGCCGCCAGGGGTGTAGAACACTACATTAAAGATCTCTATAGCATTTTTAAGGCGCGCTCTGAGTTCAGCAAGTTCTTCATTACAGGCGTCTCGCCCGTAGTCCTGTCACATATGATGAGTGGCTTCAATATTGAACGCAATGTCTCATTCGATCGTAGGCTTTCTGGGCTCTGTGGCCTTACGCGGGAGGATCTGCAGGCTGCTCTCAGGTTATTACCTGCTGAGAAAGTTACGAAAAACAACGACGAGGTCACCGAAACACATATCAAACATCTGACTACACTCGCCAATGGCTACAATTTCTGTTCTTATAAAACAGTCGATACCGTTTTAAACACCGACACATGTTTGCAGTACTTTCAGGTAAGAATGATAACAATTGTGTTGCTATAGATCGCTAACTATTCATAGGGGTGCCTTCGCCATTCGTACAACAATTTCATGTGCTCCTCTCACTCAGAAGTTAATGAGGCGTTTCTCGACCTATGTACATCGGTGCCTACAGCCAGAAACCTGCTTTCTCAAGCCCTTGAACAGGAAACCGACTGCTCACATCGTTCTCTCAAGTATATAGAATCGCCGGGATCATTTCAGCTTTCAGGTTTGGTAAGCTCATTCTATATTTGTATCTATTTCGTGATGCTGACTTCCTTCAGGGAAATATGGAAGAGGACGATTCCAAGTGGCTAGCATATCTACTTTATAACGGAGCTCTTACGTTTGACGGCAAAAATCCTTCAAAATTTATGAAAATCCCCAACAAGATCGCTGCGGAGCGCATTGCGACTGCTATTCTGAATCGTTTTGGGGTGAGCGCAAAAGGCATTGATGATGCTCTTCATATTCTTTCGCGTACTGGAGAGGTTAGGCCGGTTTTAATGCTGTACCAAAAAATGATGTCCAAGTGCGACCTCGGTTGGGGTGACTTTGATAAGACCGAAGAACAGCATGTAGCGGCTATTGGCTACTCGATTTTCAAGAATATCCTGTTGAAAGTTCAGCCGGAATTCATGGTCACGGTAAGGATGCTTGAAACGCTCATGAGAGTATACTAAGCAGCAAGATAGCCGAACAAACAACACGGACGTGTGGACATGGTCATCTCCGGCGAAAATCGAGCGACAGTAATTGGGTGGAAAACGATCCACATTGATTACCTTGAAATTCCGACTACCCGACAAGCTGCCAGAGGAAGACTCAACAAAGCATCGGCTCTCAGCAAAATTTCCGACCGAATGGAAGTGCTCAAACTGAAATTTAGTGCAAATGACAAGCTGAGGCCTGGCAAAACCATTGAAGAGTGGGTGTATGGTAGTGATGACGAGTCACCACAGAGCCAGGTAAAACGATATTTCGAATCTCCAGAGATTACTATGCTCGCTCGTAACGATGCTCTACAGTTCCGTGGCAATCTAGTCATCATTGTTGGTAATCGCAAGGTCTTGTGTTGCGATGTGGACAAAGACGGCAAATTGGGAGCTCTGGCGCTGATGGAGCAATATATTGGGTAGAAGACGTCTGAAAAATTTCTGTTGCTTTGTTTAAATTGTGGTTTTCATAGGGTTTAAAATTTTCGGTTGCTTGGTTTAGATTGTACTTCCAGTGTGTATCCCACATAAATCTACCGGTACCTCCAAACCACACACCAACGCCCACAAGACCGTGATGAGACGACCTCTAAAAATGAACTAAATAATATTCTGTATAAAACTACACGGGGAATTGACAGCGTGGTAGTTAATCGAGTTACGGTGAGAATGGCGTCGCATTATGGTGGGTATACTGAAGTGGTAGAAAGGTAGGCAAGTGGTTAGGAGCGGGACTCTAGACCGTGGTCCCGGGGCACTCCGGCATTCCCGGGAACGAAGAAGCGGACTGCCAGGCGAACTTAGCCCGAGATTCCAACGGAAGCACGGCTATAGAGCGGCCATACACCTCGGCTTTGAATAGAGCTAGACGGATCTACGAGGGAAAACCAACAGCCAAGAACAGCCAAAGGACCAAATCCGTCCGAAAGATAGCTGAAAGACAAATAACTTCGGCTGCATTTCCAAATTTCGCGTGTGTTTCCAACTCAGTTTCTTCTTCGCGATGCAGTACGTGCACTGCCCCCACAGGATTATCCTATCACACATAGGAATAGATAATAAGCCATCTAACATCCATAATACCTAATGGTTTGCTTTTCTCGCAAGCTTGGGCTGCTTAACAGGATATCTTGGCTCTTTTCTTTTTTTGCCCAGGTTTCTCAAAATATATTCCCAACCGCGAGTAACGCCGTATGTACATCTGGACAGCAAAAGACGTTACACGGCACAACGCTAATGCACCCGTTCATAATGCATAAAAACAAATTTGCATTGGATACAGTAATGTGGTTCGATCAGTGCATCGTGCATCGTGAGAATCTCACTCTTTTCGCATGGAATGTGTGCTTCCTATCTGAATTAAAGGATGCTGCTGCCCCAGAATTAGGACCTGCACAAACGCCATGAAGCTCTATCGCAAGTACTTGTTTAGCGCTATTCTTATCGTATCACTGCCATCAGCGGCTGTACATGAGATTCCTTCCTCTCCCAGTTCTTACCCACGAATAGCGACCTCGACTGAAGCCTCTGCTTTTCTGACTACCGTGGATATACCACCGACGCTAATACCTGAACTCCTCATAAGGCAGGTATCAGACTCCCTCGGCTGGAACAATCCTTCAACCTGCAATGTCGGTATTTGCCCTTTGACTCGGAATTGTATCGTTTTTACAAGCGATGGAATAAGGGCCAATACCGTAACAGGTATGTGTTGCGATATCGGGTATGTTTATCTGTCGCCTGCCATTGTATACTACTGATGTATTTGATAGTGGCAATTGTCCTTCCATGCATGCGTGCCTGCCATTTAGTAACCACACTTTGCCCATTTCTACAAATTCAAATTACGAAGTTATTAGTGGCACGCAATACTGGTTCGCATTCGATATTCTTCGGACGTCTTACTGAGTGTTACTAACTCACTGTAGTGGGCCGACATATCGCTATTGTTACTCAGACTTCTATGAATATGGCTGGGGCCTGGGTACCTTCCTTCGTTTGGGCTGTCAAAAATCTTATTCAGAACTCATCACCACTCGAAACCCATCGTGGTACCTGTATGCAACCGAGGCAAACCCAGCGAAAGGTCCAATGCCAACCGTAACCATGGACACGATGGGCAACCGAGAAAAATCCTCCACTATTGCTAGGTCGGAGTCACAGCGGAGCACCACTGTACAAACGGCATCACCGGCGGTGCCAGTGAAAAGTAATAATCTACCTATTGGAGCTATTGCGGGCATAGTAATTGGCTCTATCATTGCTATTGGACTCTGTGTTGTGGGGATAATGGTACTTCTGTCCAAGCTCCGAAGGGCCAACCAGGCGCAGCGAGGCATCGCATCATTCCAGTCAAAGGAACCTATACCGCCGAAATTCGTATACGACAACGGCGCTCATCAGAGTGCGACGTACCCCTCTCCACAGCAGCCGGTGTCACCAGTGAGGTATTAGAGCGGTTAGTGTCTACCATCATCTAGCTGTGACATCCTTCAGTAAGGCTGTCATAGCGCGGGGTTGGGGTAGCCATCTTCCCACACTCACAATTCCCTTACATCTCCTTTCATCACAATTCCTTTCCTTGTGTATTTTCTTCCCCTCACCCCCCACCCCCCACCCCCCCACGCCCGCCAATCACCACCTTATGTAGCAATTCACGGCGTCTCCCGCTAATAGGCCGAGTGATCAGGGGTATTTTACAATCCAGCACCGTTCAACATATCCCGCGGTGGAGTGTTTAAACGTTCAACAAAAATCCTAGCTCGGGAAGGTTGCAAAGGTCAAGTTTTTCAATTTCGGGGACACGAGATTTCACTTCAAAGCAGGCCCGAAGATTAGCGTGGCAAAAAATAGTTCTGTTTTTGTTCTTATCTCAATTCAAGTCTCTTGATTCCGGGTTTACATAACATTTTCGCCTTATCCGTACGACAAAATTCCACAATCTCGTTGATTATGTAGTAAATTTTACTCTTTTGCCCAGATTTTTTCTCCTCATTCGCAAGCTCGCTGGAGAAAAAATGAGCTCACAAAAGTCAGTTGACGTATGGATGGCGAGCGCAGGTAAACATGTGAATTGGGGGTAAAAATAAGGAATTCTTGCAATAATACCCTAAGCGATGGGAGACAGATAGTAGTTTGGTGGTGAAATCGAGGTGTAGGGTTATATTATTTTTTGTGTTGCGCACATTCCACATTCGCGGTGTAGATTCGGTCCGTTCATATTTGTTCTTTGGTTTAAACCGCTTCTGAAATATTTCACTAGAAGTACATAGCCCACCTGACCATTATTGTTAGATCAGATATGCACGTACGTACACCTCATCTGATGCGTGACGTACTTTCCTTTCCGACCGATACCGTAACGGGCCAGGTACATTTATAGGATACTTTTTCGGGTGTTTCAGAGTCAGGTTGGGATGTTGGAAAGCTGTATGGATAACTTAATCCTCAGCCCCTGCGAAGCTATGTGTTACACATTTGTGGGGAAGCTGGATTTGCGTTTCCTGTGTGACTCTAACCGAGGTATCGAATACGAATGAAGAAGCCGACCGCCAGGCGAACATAGCCTGAGATGCCAACGGAAGCACGGCAATAGAGCGGCCATACATCTCGGCTTTGAATAGAGCTAGACGGATCTCCGAGGGAAGAACAGCCAAGGCACAGTGGGAGGCCGACAAATGCAGTAAGCACCTCGGCTACAGACCGAAGGGCAAGGCAGGCAGTAAGAGACCCATCCCAATGGCAAGCGCAAAGTCATTGGCAACAAGATTCTACCGACTAAAATGCGGGCATGGACCTACCGGAGCTTACCAAAAATGGATCAGACACCGAGAGGATGACAAGTGCTGGTGGTGCGGAGGGACGGTGGCCAAGATGCGGGAGCACCTCCTCCATCACGGCAGCCGGTGGAAACACCAGCAGCGGAAGCTCTGGAAGAAGGCGGGGAAGGCAATGGGCTGGAAAGCAGGCAGGTGTCGACAGGTACAGATATCTGAGCTGTTTTCCATGGATATATGTGACAAGGCGGTGATGGACTTCCTGGCGGCCATGGACGTTGGGAAGTTCTCGCCTATGTGAGGCATGGAGGTCGGTGGTGTCTATCTTTTTCTTTTCTTTTCTTTTGTCATGGGATTTTTGTTAGGGGTGGTTAGTCTTTTACATTTCTTTTGTCAGCGGGGACGAAGGGTAATAGGTGGGAGCTCTGCCATCTAACCGGCTCGCTCGGAGGCGGAGATGATAAGGGCCCTGTCATACTCTAGCTAGAGTAAATACAGTATGAATAAACAACAACGGAACCGATAACAAATTTTCAGAGGAGGAGTCGGAACCAACGGTGGTGCGGCAACAGGCATTGCGGTAGTTAGGGTAGCAACAGCGGCGATGTTTAGTGCAGTGTTCGCTGCAGTAGGGGTCGGCAGAGGGGTGTGATTCACACTGCTGGTTTTCGGCATTTTTGCAGACTGAAGGAGCAGGTGAAACGTCTTCGTTGTCGAAAGGAGAGGCTCATTTTCCATTTTCCTACTACAGAAACATGTTAGACTCAACCAAAGATCACAATTGAGTAGCCAAACCTTAGCTATCCTCCTCTTCGCCATAGTTGCCACCTTACAAACATTATCCAGACTGATACGGTGAATCAATCCCCCAATGATATCCTCCTACAAAGTTTTCTCATCACCATAATGTGGGTTCCACTTGTTAGTCTCCGACCTTGCTAGCTCGTAGTTCTCTGTATCCGTCTGGGATGTTAGGGAACGTTGAGAAGTTTGCCCCGTCGAAAGCAATCACTCTCAATCCAATCTCGGTATTCATGCATCACAGTGTGGTCATCAATACTGATCCCAACAGCCTGCAGATCCGTGGAGGCTCCTTGTACAATGGCTTCGCCCTCTTAACCACCGTAGCCCTTGTTCCTGGGTTCGATACAGTTGATGCAGGGAAGGGGAAACCCAATTGTGCCAATCGTTGCTTTGGAGCAGTGGGATGCGACGGCGGTGGTGCGGTGGTAGGAGGTACGTGACGGCGGAGGTATGGTTATAGGAACGGAGAGATGTCATGGCAGAGGTGCGGTGGAAGCAGTAAGAGACCAAGTGGATGGTTGGAGGTGTAGCATTGGTGTTCGGGGGTGCTGGCTCAGTCGACATATCAATCGGCAGGTACATTGCGAAAGGGGAAGCAGAGGCACTTCTCGAGGATTGTAGGAGTGCAGGATCGATGTTTTCTGCGTAGGAAATAGATAAAATCAGGTTAGCCGTCAACAACACACTCACAGATGCGAGAAAAGGAGGTCCAAACACGAGTAAACTTGCCTTGGGACAATCCTTTCTCCCTGAGGAAGTCCTGCCATACAGCCAGTATCTCCAGGCGGTCCATTGCAGCAGGAATGATGATAATTAGAGATAAAAGATGGTGATCAAGAGGTTGAAGAAGGGAATTAGAGAGAGAAGAGAGTGGAAGGGACAACGAAAGAAAGGAGAAGAGCTATGAAAGTTAGTGTAATTTTGTTGCCAGGCACTACTTTGACTGTGGAGAGAGACGAGCGGGGTTGTAAAAAGCTTAACCGGCTATTGGCTCCAGAAGGGGGGGGTACGTCATCGACTTTGCTGATAGCATTGAGAAGCCGACCCATTACAGTTACCGAGTATGTATTGAACCGAGAATAACCTATGCTAGCGACCGAACCGAGGCACCAACCTAGCACAATGAAAGCTAAGTTCCATCTAACGATTTTGGAAGGTTTACCTGCACAAGTGAGGCTGATGGAGATGCGACTGAGGCAGGGTTATTCAGTGTCACCATCACCACATCACTACCATCACCATCACTATCGACATCCCACACTACCATGACAACACCCACCCTGCCGGCCAGTAAATCGACCGTGGGAGACGACAGCTATCGCAGCGACAGCAGCAGATCTGGCTGCAGTCGGAAATGCGACCAGCAGCAAGCGACGACTTCCCAGCCGCGCGTCACGATCCTCCCTCCGTATCTCCGCACCCCTACTGACCAACCCGAATCGATCCCCGACGTTAATTCCACAGCGCACCGCATTGCTTGCTTCCTCGACGTATTGTCGCGCTGCTTCCAGCCCGACCTCCGCCTACGCATGACCCCCAAAACCTACCGCTCGAATCACATAAGCAACACACGCAGCAAACAGCAATTGCATGCAGCTACTATAAAAACAGGGTCATACACAAGGTATGTGTGATTGGGCCACTAGCGTTGGCTACACCACCTTTCCTCAAAATGTTGTCTGGTGAACGAAAATCACGCATGCAGGTGCTATGATGCGATTCGTAGTTTCGGAGTGTGAAACTCTATCACCCCCCCTCCATGTGCATTATACTTCATCATAACTTGAACTTGCGAAACTTATTTATGATCGTCTTGAAGTGGTCTTGTAGTGAATAATGGTTGGTGCGCTGCAACCTGCAGACCCCCCATTTCGGAGATACATACACCGCATAATGGAACAAGCTAATGTGGAAAGCGGGGGCGCTGTTGAGCCTCAAATTTTTAGGGTAAGAGCTTAGCCTCTCAGAATTTAGAAGTGCGGCCGACCCTATGAATCACCCTTCTCTGAACCGACCAAAATTTCCACTTCGTGACACCCTCCACATTTCACCTCAGCCGGTAGCATGACAATACTAAAAACTGAAAATGTATTCCATGTCGCTCAGACCGCATTTCTCACTGCGGTATTCTCCCACCCCTTGGCTACTAGTCTCTCAGTCACAATCGTACATACGCTCCGCGAAATTTGTTAGCCGTACTTAATTGGAATTGCAAACATAAATTATCAAATGACTAAATCCACCTCCTTAAACATGACCTCCAGCGAAACCTTGAAATCAATCAACTGTGACCGGATACCACAAGAAAGAAAAAACTTCAAATCCAACTAATCAAAACAAAACTATACCAGCACGTAACCCGATCCTACGACTTGGATCTCTGCAGTCTTTTAACTATTCTATTCCACAAACTTTCCCTAGGTTCAATCTTGATCCCCGTTAGTTACATGCCCACACCGAGAATTGAATTATCTTACCTTAGAATTCTCGCAGACCGACTTCCAAATATTTTCACAATTATGTCTAGGGTCCCATGTGGTAGTCATGGCTAGTTCGTATTTTTCATCAGGCGGGGAGGCCTCTGTTGTGATTATGGGAGTTTTAGTTTCTTTGATTTCCGCCAGAACTTGTGCAGAATTGCTGGAAGCCGCCGCTGCAGGTCCTGAACACGGGTATAGTCGAAACAGCTTCGGAGCGGCATATTTGGATTCCTTATAGTCGCTATTCTCGTTGTCATATCCCATCACGGTGGATCTAAGTTTCAGATCGACAACACCCGAGGCTGGGTACTGCGCTGACACAGGAACCGACACCTTCTGACCTTCGCTCAAGCATCCGTTCTCCCCGCCATTTTTTTTTTCCAGATCCACTAATCCGATGTATGGGGCGGAAGAAAGGCGACCGTCCCATCTCCTTTGACCACTCAACTGTTCATCAAGATACCGGTATAGCTGAACTGCTGAAAATCCGACGGTCCTGGAGGTGAACTTGTCTATGAACAGTTTGTTGAAAATGTGTGGCATTATTGACAATATGTTATGCAGGTTCAAGGCAATAAGCCAAGCAACTAAAGTTAATGCAGGTGTCATAATCAGCCACTTGCACGATATCGTTTGGATGTCTGGACTTTCGAGTACGAAGTCAGCTGTCTCGTCCGGGACCACACCATTCACTTCGGCCGCGTTGATAAGACCCTCCCTATTCGGAGACAACATCACGGTATTCCGTATAACCTCCCGCGAGTAGATGAAACTCCCCATGACCAAATATTTGAGATCATTCTGAAGGTTCGCTGCCGAATTCTCAACCCTATTGGCGATGGAGAAACCTTCTGAGAAGCTGGCCAGATTGGAGTAACCTAAGCCGCGAGACATTGTGACGATTGGTGGTACCGAGGTGAATTCTCGGATGAAGACCGTGTTAAGCCAGAAAGGTGCTACCTTTAATCCGTTTTGAACCAGCTTGTCCAAATTAGGCGTGGAATTGACCATCGACTTCCCATAGTGCCATGATGTGTTATGGTAACACGATATTGCAGGCCGTTTCGCCTTCACAACATAACGCGAATTGGTGATTGGGTCGTAGAGATCTTCCGTAACATACCAAGGTTGTGTCTGGTTGAATTCGACTCGACTGCGGCGCCCGGCAGTATATGGGAGGATGCTGAACCGTACGGAACCAGTCGACTTTGCATCGGCGATATTGCTTGGAGGCGTTTCGAAGTTAGCGCGAGGGGGGCTGTAGTTCCCGCCACCAGGGATTGGGACAATCCTCTCCATCGAGCTATTGCCCCATAGCCAGTATATATCATGGGTAGAATTTGATGAGTCTTGATGCCAAGTGTATTCGGTCTGGCAGTGTCCGCTAGCTGTGTGCCTCAGGCCCGGAGCTCGCTGTAATCCAAAATCGATGCCCGTAAGGTTGTAGGAGTAGTCAAATGAAATCTCAGGTTGGCCGTCTGCACCTACTTGCAATATGTTTTCCCCAAATTGTATTTCCTTTCCTAGAACGTCTTCCAAAAATTCGACAGTGCCAATGGCTCGAAAGGCTGCGGCGCGTACAAGTCGATCATTCGCCTCACGCTGGAGTGCTGTCGAGTTGGTAGCAAGGATGGAAGGATAAAAGATGGCGCTTGGATTCACTCGGGCCATATTACCCATCAGCAGTTTGACCGGGATGACTATACCGGCCGCGGTGGACGTCGCTAAGATAGCAAACTGGACGAGGCAGAGAAGGGTCACACGCCAAAACGTTCTCCAGTCCCTGTGCTTGCATGTGATTTTGATTTTGAAAAGAAGTTTCCACTGATATTTGACCATCACCGACAGCGCCGATATGGGATCGCCGGTATTCAGGAACGCGACTAATATGGCATGTCGATTACCGTTGTCCTGGAGCGGGAGCAAGGCGACGCCAATCAAGGGGACCAGGATCTTGCCGATGGCGGCGAAGAGAAGAGTTATGAGAATAGTGTAGCCAGAATTCAAATTGTCGCCCTGTTTCTTGGAGATTGCAAGAGCAGTGCTAGTCTGTCCGTTGTCTCGAGGCATTTGGAACCATTGTGTAAGGCCAGTGATATATTTAGACTCCGCCGGGGCGTTGTAGAGTTCCATGATGCGAGGAGCTTCTGTAATTACCGACTATCAGAATGTTCTCTAAATTATTTGTCTTCACTTCTAGGATCAATTACTTTCTTACCCAAGACTGTTTTGACGGATGTGAATGGGTAAAAGGGAGATGATAGGAAAGAGGAATGGAAAAGATGCGAACACAAGTCTCTTCAGAAAGAAATAACGTCCCCAGAGGCGTAATCCGACAGCATATGAAGTGGTTTCGATCTCAAACCTTACCACCTGTTCGACCGGGGGAAGAGGCAAAATAGGGACAGAAGATTTAAAGTAGTCCACAACCAAAAATCACATCGATATCCTGCAAACCGATCATACTAACCACAAGAACCCTCCAGGAAACGAAAAGGTTTATTGAATCCGGTCACCAGAGACAGTTGAACGTCGTGCCGTATATTGTGTAACCCACCAAATTTAGGTATTCCACTTCGATTGCACCAAATGAAACCCTGGACAAGTAAACTTCTGTGTTAGGTATTGGCTGGTGCAGAGGAGGTCAGTTTAATTTTCGTAGTCGTGTCAGACGTGGAGATATTAATATATTGTGTCATCACCTTATAGGCGGAGTTATCTTTTGGAACAGGAACGGCTATTGCGAGCTCTCTGTAACAAAACGCCACGCCTTGACGGGTGACAAGCAGTGAAGGCGTAGATCTCTAACTTCATCTGCTACCGGCTAGAGGGTCAAGTGAAGCGGGTTCCAGGCTAGCTAGACCGGGGAACTGAGACTCAGTGGGGCTAGTGTTAAGGAACAGGTGGAATAGTCGTTGTCCAGGAGGCTCTACATGCGTACAACCCTTGGCTTTAGCCCCACAGCGACGACACCCCACCCCCCTAAGATGCCAGCGTTTGTTTCGCTCGGCCGCTAGACAGGAATCATTTTTATATTCGCACCTCGTTGCATTGTGCTTTTACCTTCTTCAGCTCCCATTCTCGCCTTTCGTTGCTTTGGTGTGGTTCGAAATGCAAAATTAGGATCTATACAAGGCAAACACGACTATCCTTCATTATAACCAAGGCCGAATCTAGAATCAGGTTCTCGAACTCTCGCATCCGTTTGACATAGTGTCCGCCTGTTCCTAGAAGCCTTTTGAGGCTACGAGCTGCAGTTCCCAAATAATAGCGAACTGATTGATGGACATGCAAACGTAGCCGCACATGAGGACTGGAACCCCACAACGTACCGCATTGGATACAAAATCATTACTTTAGGTTACAGTGCCATGGTTTAGGCTCCACAAGAGCCGATCCACACCCTTCCCTATATACCCTCACATATGTACCACAGCTACGGAGTGTATTACAGTGAAACCCCGCTAGGCTATAGACACCTAAGGCCATTGGCTATGGATGGCCATCTGAAGAAGACTCCCCGGTACCTTCAGTCACATTTGGGGCTCTGCACATAGGATGAATCGTATGGGATGTAACACCAGCTTTTATTTAGCTCGGCCTCCGGACGGGAATTGTTCCAAATTCGTACCGCACTGCACTGTGCTTTTACCCTTTTCAACTCCAACCCTCGCTATATATTGCCTTTCGTTGGTGCAAGATGCAAGCTTAGGATCAGTGCTGAATAGAACTGTACGCGACTATCCCTTAAGTTATCGTAACAATCAAATGTGATATTCCGTTCTCAATAACTATCTCGCTTGCGTTTGACATAGAATTCGCCTGTTCCATGAGAACTTTTGGGGCTCTGGGCTGCAGTTACCAAAACCACAGATAAATTCATATCGGTATGCAAATGTAGCTACACATGGGGACCGGAGCTCTAAGAGTTTTAGCGATTGGATATAGGATCATAGGCTTCTAGTATAGCGCCTATGCACGACCTCCCTCTAATGACCACCGATAGACGAATTCCCATACGAGCTGACTGAACAGAACTGTATGTCTCATAACGTAAACTAAACGACGTCTACGTGGCGGTACATTTGTTTTCACATCCTACACTTTGTTGGAACACGCCAACCCACGCTCATTAATGGCCGGTAGCTCAGTTGGTAGAGCATCCGTCTACTATAGGAAGGTCCTAGGTTCGGCTCCTAGTCAGTCCATTCTTTTCCGTGGCTCAACACACTTAGCGAACGGGTAGAGATTCTCCAATTACACCGGCAGCTCGGGATGCGGGATAGCGGCTTAGTTCCGACTTGCTGGTAGCTATCACTCCAGTCTGGATACGGCATCTGAGCTTCTAGTGGGTATTATTTCCGTTCACTACATTGAAAGCTTGACAAGATATTCCATCAGTCCACCCAAGCTGTCGAGCTCTTGCATACGGCAGTCGCAACGAGCGCATTCGGACGTCATCGTGGTGTTTTTGAACTCCCACCCGTCGATAATAGGGCCATCATTTATGGTTGGGTTGAGGCTATAAGTACTATACGGACCTGGTGTATTTAAGTGTATGTGTACAGCCCAAATTCTCCTGGAGTACAGAGGAATCAACCAGACCTTTGACGAGTCCTCACTACTTTCACACTGATATCTCCCTTCTCTTAAAATGAAGCATTTCATCCATTTTATCGTAGCGGCCATTTTCGTAGCTGTGCTTCTCGTTAACGCTCATGCTGGCGATGGCGGGATTCTCAGTGTACTCCGTAGCAACGGCCTCCACAACTATGCTAAATTTCTGGAGACTCACGCACCTTTGACGCTCGCCAAATTAAAAGGGCGGACCGACATCACCTGCTTTGCAGTATGCAAAGAGGCACCAGTGGATCCTCCACGCCATCGGAATACCACACTGCAGCGTCGCGACCCCACTGGCGAGGCCCAGGCTGCGCAACAGATGACCGATGACAGCGCACCGCCGCCTGCGAAGATGAAGCGGCAGCAGTATCTCTCCGACAGCAACTTCCAAAAGCGAAGGACATTCTTGAACGACCCAGCATTCATCAACATTGGCAGCGAGCTCCTGAGTCTTGTTACAAACTACGCCTCACCGCAGAACCCCGGCGATAATGGCGCCGATATGGAGATCACCACAGGGCTTGGCAAGATCATTAACGCCACTGGTGAACCTATTAAATTCAAGCAGGGGATTATCTACGTCATTGATGAGTGCGTTTCCCGAACCGTGCCCCTCTCAACCTGCATGCAGTAACTAAGGATGGCAGTTGGTTCATACTCCCCGGATTGCTCTCCGAGACGCTGCAAGCAGCGGGAGCAGCTAGCTTCCTTGCAGCCATCATCAAAGAAAATTTGAAGTCGAAGCTCGATAGCACACCCCGAATCACGGTTTTCGCCCCATTGAGCAAGATGGGTTCAAACCATTCGGTTGAAGGGCAGGTGATTTATAATTTCCTTGGATATACGCCGGACTTTGTCCCTGGGCAAACATACGGCGGTATCACTATTACGAAGGAACGTGGGCAGTTATTTGCAAACGGAGCCAGGATTATCAAGGGTAATGTCCCAATTAAGAACGGGGTTGTCCATTTTGTCGATAAAGTAAGTTACGCCTTCCTTTATCCGGTGCTAGAGGGGGTTGTTAACGCTGCGAAGCTTGTGAAATCGATGCCGTCCCAACACACGCCCAATGCAACGTCGTCCACTGACACGTCGTCCACTGGCATGTCGCCCACTGGCACATTGTCTACTGGCATATCGTCTAGCGCAACTGGAACGCCTCCGCCGGTGGCAACAGGTGCGGCTGCAATCCTGAATGGCGCGCCGAACATGGTATTTGGAGTAATGGCGTTCGGTCTGGGTCTCTGGATTGCGATTTGAGGAACCAGTTGGATTGTGCTTTTGTGATTTATAGGGTAGTTACTTTAATGCATGGTATCGTTTGTTTGGTAATTTAAATGCGTATATGGGCTGCTGTTCGGAACTGGATTTGAATGGCCCTGTGCATTTATCAAAGGCCTGGTCAGAGCTGTAGCCTGACAGTCATACAGATCGCCAGGCGCGTCCCGTTTCATTGTACTTGGAGCTCAATTTACCTTGGTCAAATCCACCATATGTTTCAAGTAAATATGCATGCCGCCTGAACAATCGCTCCTTCTTGTGGAACAGATCCCAATAATCGTCCCTTGCTCGATGAAGTGACCAGTCAGTCCACGGAGTCCAGTTACTCCACGGGTTAACCGGTCACTCCGTGGATCAACATCTTCCGTGAACTGACTAGAACAGGGCCAATACTAGAGCTGGGCCAATACTAGAGCTGGAACAAACGAAGGTCCGGATCGGCAAAGACATCCACCACCAGACGCTGACCACTTGCAGAGACTAGGTTGAGGTTAGGCTCATCGTATGGTGGGTAGAAATCAAGCGAGTTATCATATTCGACCTGCCGAATAGCGAGTAGGTCGGGGTTCATCAATCAAATATTTGTACTTGTCTCAGACCTGTGCAAGGCATCATCGCCAGCGCAAACGGCTCTAGAAGCACAATGCAAGCTTATCAATGTGTTAGACGCCGCCCCACACAAAAATTGGGGTATTGCAGGTTGGGGAGGTGTGCCCTGTAATTGAACCGAACGAAGGTCGTGCATTCTAAAGTCTATGCCAGCGGTGAAGCCAATTACAAGGATGTAATTGCCTAACGTTTGTACTTTACCTTTACACGTTGTTGGAACAGTTCTTAGAGTACGTCATCATTTGCCTTGGGTTAGGGTTGGCGATCTCTAGTGTATTTAACTATGTGTCATCTTAGACTGAGACAATAAATCGCTTCACCGAGAGTCGGTTCAACAGGTTATGAGCCCTTGCGTAACCACGACGATTCGTCCTGGCAGACACCATGATTCTCCATCGACAACACAAACTATATGAGAATGCGGCTCGATTTCGGAGGAGCCAAAGACTGGCAACGAGTGTCTCCCATCGCGACAACAGCATTGGAAGAGCGACGCCCAGCTTCTATTGATACGACGATATCACTTTCGGAGGAGCGACGGGTTCGGAACGATGTTTTTTAAGACTAGGCCAATCGGTGGCTAGTCACACTACAATTGATCGGCGAAAGCCATGCGGAACGCCTGTGGGATTTGATTTGGACCGCGGATACTTGGATGATGTCAACTGATACACAAATGCGCCGCAGATGCACTGGTGACGTGATTTCGTTCAGGGGACCCCGAGAGACCGGCGGTGGCCAGTGGTGGCCATGCGTCCATGAAATCCTACAGCTTAGACGACAACGACCCCACCGATGTTTTAAGATTCCTCCACCCACAATTAGGACTGAGAGGCTGAGGACGGGGAACCGATACACGGAAACCGAGACAGATACCGATGGATACCGAGACTGAAACCGTGGCGGAGACCGACGGAGACCAAGATGGATACCGATAGAGACCGAGACGAAGACTTATACGGAGACCGACGGAGACCGATACGGAGACCGACGCTGGAGACCGAGACAGATACCGATGGATACCGAGACTGAGACCGAGACGGAGACCGACGGAGACCAAGATGGATACCGATGGAGTCCGAGACGGGAGACTTATACGGAGAATGACGGAGACTGATACGGATACCGACTAAAGTTGACATGGAATGGATTTTCTAATCGCAATCGAAGCTGACTTGGAGGCGCAGGCAGCCATCAGACGGACGACTCAGGTCCAGGGCAGCAGCTAGCGAGAGCGATCAACGAGCATGCCAGGGCCCTCCGCGGCCACGGCATCGAAAGTCGTGATCCACTGGGTCCCTGGACACTCAGGCATCCCCGGGAACGAAACAGGCCGACATCCAGGCGAACAAGACGCGAGAATGCCGATGGTACACAGTACGC